>PVKP010006798.1:0-80848 GCA_004027715.1 Plecturocebus donacophilus | reverse complement strand
TCCCCCATCTCCTCACAGAGTCCTCCATCTCACAGAGTCCCCCATCTCTCAGAGCCCTCCATCTTAGAGTCCCCCATCTCCTCACAGAGTCTCCCGTCTCACAGAGTCCTCCATCTCCCACAGTCCGGCATCTCCTCTGCATAACAGAAAGAACTGAAGATGGAAGGAACCCATCCTTTGAAGAAGGCAATTGGGCTTTTTCTTGTCCTTGGTGAACTTCCTCTCCTGTTTCTCTTGATGACAAGTCTCAATCTTCACCATGATGTTAGTTTCTCACTTGGCTTCCTTCACCTGTTCCAGCATTCGATCTTGAACTTCGACTTCAGAAGAGCCTGAAGCCAGTAGGTCGTCCCAGCCCCTCTGCCCGTACACCTACAGAGAGGCCCTCGGCATCCTCATCCCCTTTCCTCCTGCCTTGGGACAGAGCATGGCCTTGAGTTCTTCATGCAAAACCATTCCCCTGCACCCTCAGTCCTACCATCTTCCTTTAAGGGCTCTTTCCAGCAGTGTATAAAAAAGCACGTCTTTCCAATCCCCAAAACTGAGCCGCTCTTTCATGTCTCACTCTTGAGCCTGAATTACCCTCCAAACTGACTCCTCCTATGTTGGCTTCACCATTCGAAACCTCTCCCCTTCTCACCTCTCATCTAAACTGGTCTCTGTCGAGATCGCGGTGATCTTCTGCCTGCTTCTGGACACCCTTTGGATGGGGTGTGGTGGAGCCTGAACCCTCCACTTTGCTGTGTAGCTGCTTC
This sequence comes from Plecturocebus donacophilus, assembly GCA_004027715.1. NCBI lineage: Eukaryota > Metazoa > Chordata > Mammalia > Primates > Pitheciidae > Plecturocebus > Plecturocebus donacophilus. Next base: position 80,093 of record PVKP010006798.1, on the reverse strand, counting down.
CACCCAACTTGCATAATGTCGAAATCTACCTGAAGCTTTTCGTTTTCTCCTGGCTGACTCTCTGCTGCAGTGACATAGTGGGTGACTCAGCCTTTCCAGAGGCTCCTCCAAGTGCCCTTCTGACCCACTGATTGGAGTGGAGCGCCTCTCCCTGCTGAACTTCGCCACTTCCTGCGGCCGAATGTTCATCATCTCCAGCCACATCCCTCTGTCCCCTGCTCACACAGCTCAAATAACCTAAGATGTTATTTTCCCCCAGACCTCTAAGCTCCTATATCCATTTCTTAGCTGGATATTTTCACTCAAATACCCAGATCCCATGGGTCAATGAAAGGCTCTGTGCGAGAGGAGAAAAGAGACAAGCTGGCAATACCCACGCATGTGTCTACCCTCCATGCTGAGCACGGTATGTAGTGAAGAAATGTTTGTTGAATGAATGAACAAGTGAATGAATGCATGTGTAGTCGGTTGAGCTCAGAAATACTCAGCGGATATCTTTTCCTGGTCCCTATCTGCCATCGCTGTGACTTTCCCCAGCCACATACAGGGAAAAGTGCATTGTTATCTGCTAGGCAGTTTCGAAGAAGATGAAATTAGCCAGAATGGCAAAGACTGCCTAAAATATGCATACTTTTTCAAGTTTTCATTAGTTGATGTATTTTCCCTCTTTTTTAATGTACCCTCTGGCTTCCAAAAGACCTATATTTGAGACAATGAGGAAACCAGGACTGCTCGTAGGACACCACTGCCACTGGGCTGTGGTTGGGAGGCCCACAGCCTGGCCTGCTATCCCAAGCTGTTTCCTCATTTAACACCTCCTCTGAACACTTGCTCTATACCATTAGGCGGCCGCTCTGGAGGAAAATGAAGGATTTGCCGTATAATGTGTTTTTTTAAAGAGATTTTAAGGCACGATTTCTGTTTATGGTCCCAAGATAAATCATAACCACCTTTGTTTACCTCATATTCCTTCTTAATTAACTGACAACCTATTAGCATACATTTTTTATCCCAGGAGCATTAATTATACATAATTTATATCATAAGCATTTATTTCATATCAGTGGGATGAATAAAACATTTACCTGCTTAGAGCTACTTGAGGTTAACATTGCTATACAAAAAACTCACCTGAGACTTCCAATCAAATTATCAGATTTTTAATTTTCTGTTACATAATGATACCGTACCGGTCATTTTATTCCACTCTAGGCTAAACAATCATTTAGCAGAGTGCCGTGCTGGCAGCATTAATTAACCAATGATACGTGCTTTGCTGCACAATGAGATGCAAATAATAAAAGTGTAGAATTTGCTCATACGAGAGACGGAGTCCTTCCTGGGAGTATAATACCAGTACTAGCCCTGGTGAATTTACAAAAATCTCCAGGCCTTCTGTGTCGTAGTTTGTCTGATTGGAAAGGACCATAGAGGTCAAAGGGTACATCCTACTGTCATTTTCAAGGGGAAGACACTTGGGGCCAGAGAAGGCAAATATTTGGCACACCCCCATGCACCAGCAAGTAAGTCCCAGAGACTGGAACGTGGTGTGACTTGCACACTGGCCCGGTGCCAGGATAGTTCCACCTGTCGACACAGGTGTATGCTTCTCTCTCAAAACATGGTAAGCTTTGAATGTTTGCATCAGGTGGAATATCGTGCCCAGGTGCTTTAAAATGAGATGTACATAAATTAGCCTTTGGTTTAGAAATGCCACAATTTTTCCTGGACGGGGTGGCTTAGGTGATGTCAACAAGGGATTTTTTATGTCTCTCAAAAGATTAATAGATTGACTGTAATGCCATTAGAAGCCCTAGTTCCAGCTTCTTGGCTTAAAATTAGTGTAAACTTTTCTCTAATCATCATTTCCCTTTGCCACCAAACTTCTCACTGGCTGTCCTCTTGCTCTGAACGGATGAATTTTTAAGATTGTGGATCCTGTCCTACATCGTCTCTATGACTATTTTGCTCACCAACTACAGTTACCCAGAAACCAGTGGCAATGTTAGTTAGAGCACAAATGGACCTTTTTACCTGAGAAATCCTTTGTTGCTTAGAATGAAATTCAGAGGATTTTGCCGGTTTTTTGACAGGAGGAAAAAAGAACTGTACTTGCACAGGACTGAATGAGCTCGCTAAAGATCTGGGCTGTGGATGGAGAAAAAAGGGACCCACCAGAGATCATTAAGCACCTGCTGTGTGGCACAGCCTCTGCCTGGCCCTCTCCCGCACCATCTCCTTTGATTGAATGCAGGGAAATAACACAGTTATCCTCACCTCGTAGATGAGAAAACTGAAGTTTAAAAAGGTGAAGTCATTTGTTCAGAGCCACAGCTGCAACAGGAGACAGTGCTGGGCTTTGAACCAAGGTCCATATACTTTTAAAATCCAGGCTGTTTGTATGACACCACACTAATAACAAGGCAGATGGTAGCAGGCATTTAGGTAGAACTGCTGAAAAATCCTTTCTCCATGTTTTTCATCTTCTGATTTTGAGGTACAAATGTAGTTTCTTTAATAGATTCTGCCATCTTGCCTGGAAAGAATGAAGCATATTTCACTTGAAGAAATCTTTTTTCATCACTAACGAGTCAGTGTGGAGAGAAGACACTTGGTGTCAATGTTGGGGTATAGTTAGAGAAATCTGTTTCTCGAATCCTCTCTCATAATGTGGCAATGGCAACAAAGGCAGAAAGGAAACCATAGAAAGCAAAATATGGGCGTCCCAGAGTCCCTGGTAGACAAAGCAGCCCAACCCAATGAATTCTTCGAAGTGACCATCGCAGATATTTGCCTGTGCCCGGCCTGCCGGGTGACGCAGCAGCCCTCTCCGCTCAAGGTCCATCCCATCCTGTACATCCAGAAGCCAGGCAGCATCCAAAGCCCACTCATGACCCATGCCTTCAACAGCATCACCTTCTTACAGTCAGCCAAGAGAGGCTGAACTTCTTCAAAGCCCTTCCTGGCTCCCAGCTCTCTTTATGTTGTCTTCATAAGAAATTTCACGTGCCCATGCCGTCAAATACCCATGACTATTTCACCACTCCTCACGCAGGCATCCTCTGGTAGCTCATCTGAGATGTACTCAGTGCTTCCCTTCAGAAGTCTCAAATCCACCTAAAGGTAATGTGTCCTACACCACACTCATGAACCCCCCAAAAAAGGAATATTAGCTTAGTAAATGACATCCTCTATCCACTTGCTCAAAAAAGAAAAAAAAAAAAAAACCTCTCCCATATCCATTCTATTGCCTGTCTATTTTTCCTTCTAAGTAGATCTTGAATTCATCCCTGTTTTTCCACTTTCACTGCCATCATCATAAGCTTGGCTGTTAATTTCACTCACATGGACTTCTACAATCACCTTTTTATCACCTAATGGTTATTAGGTGTTATCACCTAATTGTTATCACTTCATCTAATTTTTGAACTGTAACTAGAATTATCTTTTTATGATGAAAATCTGATTATGACAAATATCCATGAAAAGTAATGAGAAAGACATCTTAAAGTTCAGAACAGGAATAGAAACAGAAACCATAAAGAAAAGGTTGATAAAGTAGGTCATATAAAAATAAATATTTCTGATGACGAGATCACCCTAAACAAAATCAAAAGATAAAATACACACTTGGAAAAATTAAATAAAGTACTGACTTTCCTAAACTTTATAGTTTAGGCACTCTAAAATATAGTTTAGACACTCTAAAATAGTCAAAAAACTCAAACAGCTCAATAGAAAAATGGACAAAGAACAAGATAGGCAAGTGCACACACAGACTTGCACACACACACACACACGCAAATGAATGTACAAGCACAAATGGCTCTTAAACATTAAATGATATTAAGTGTCATGTATAATAAGAGACAGGCAAGTTAACAACAAAGTAAGATACAATTTTTTGCTTATCAGATTAGCAAGTTTAAAAAGGTGAACTTTTACTAGTAATGATACACGGAAAAAAATCCATTTATTGCAGTAACAGAAGAAACAGAAGAAATTGGTGACTTGATAATATGTATCAACTCTACATGAATGCATTCTTTGATCTAGCAACTTTATTCCTGATAATTTATCTTTAAGATATAACTGCACACACACACACACACACACACACACACACACACATACACACAAATGCACACACATGGAGATAAACTGCAGTACTATTGTAATAAAGTAAAACTAAAGATCAGTTAAATGCCTCTCAATACTTGTGAAGTATATTGTGTCTTATTTCTATAATGGAATACTATACAGTCATGAAAAACAATGGGGAAGTTCTATTCATATTGAAATGAAACAGGACTGCTTAAACATATCCTAAAATGAAAACAATGTATAATATACTAGATATAGAAAGAAACTATGTATATGTATACATACATATATATAGCATATTGCCTGTCTATTTTGCTATCATCATAAGCTTGGCTGTTAATTTCACTCACATGGACTTCTACAATCACACATATATATATAATATATATTATAATATAATATATATGTGTATATATATACACATTTTCATATACTTGTGTATATTGGGAAATATATAAAATATATAATATATAGATAGTGTGTGTGTGTGTGTGTGTGTGTGTGTATATATATATACTTGTATATATTGGGAAATATAAAAAAAATTCATAATGGTGGTTTCATCTAGGAGGGCAGCTAAGTGGCTAGTGACCTATACTGGAGGAAGCACTCAGTTTTCACTGGATTCCTGTGCACCATTCGAATCTTTTAAATTACACAGATGTGGTTTATTTATCTGTGTGTGTGTGTCTATGTGCCTGCACCTATGTGTTGAGTGAGAGAGAGAAGGGAGTTTGGACAATGCTTTTAGAGGTTTGAGCATGATTGGACAGTATAGCCCAAGAGTAATAGCTAGAATAGGGCAAGGCTGAGCAAGGGTTGTGTGAGATGCAGGCCACGTTGCCCACATTTAGACGCTGCCGAGCATGAGACATGGAGAGAGTGCTTGAAGACACAGGAGTGGAGGTTGTCACTAGACAACCCTGAGGTGTGGGAGATGAAGACTGGAGCTTAGATGGAGACAGGAGAAGGTGGAAAGGAAGGAAAAGGAGAGGGGTAGATAGGCTAATACACCTCATTTACTTATCTACAGTTTTAATCTTCTGAACAAGAGGCTACACCTTCCCAACAATTGAAACCCAAAAAGAACAAACTCCAGTGAGGAAGGAGGAAGTGACTGAGTGAGGTACCACAAAAACTCCTTCCACAACACAACTGCAGCCAGAGAATTTCAAGCCCAGAATGGAAATAAACGTCATCCTTTCCTGTGGGAGGATCTGACCCTTGGTGCACTGCTATTATGCAAGACAAAGTAGGTTGAATATGTGTTTGTGAAAGATGTCTTGGAGGGCACCCCAGTGTGCAGAGCCCCAGCCTGGCCCACTAGGCTGAGCCTAGTTGTGAAGGTCAGGCAGAAAGTGAAAGGGCCCATCTCGCCGGTGCCCTCCGCAGGCTCTCAAAGCACCACACACAGCAAAACTGCTTTGGATTTCAGAGAGGAGACTGTTCTCCCTTTCTTCCTCTCTCATAGACTGGCGTCCAGGGTCAGCCTCCAAGACGAGAAGTTCAAGGGAAGGTTTAGAGGCAGAAGTGTTAATGAGCCTACCCTGTTTCTCCTACTGAATCTTGAACTTTGGAGCTAGCGGGGTGCATTAGTCCATTCTCACATTGCTGTAAAGAACCACCTGAGACTGGATAGTTTATAAAGAAGAGGTTTAATTGACTCACAGTTCTGCAGGCTACACAAAAGGCATGGCTGAGGAGGCCTCAGGAAACTTACAGTCATGGTGGAGGCAAAGGGGAAGTGAGTACCTTCTTCACATGGAGACAGGTGAGAGAGAGAGAAGGGGGAGGTACTAGACATTTTTAAACAACCGGATCTCATGAGAACTCATTCACTATCATGAGAACAGCAAGGGGAAGATCCACCTTTATGATCCAGTCACCTCCCACCAGGCCCCCTCCTCCAACACTGGGAATTACAATTGAACATGAGATTTGGGTGAGGACACAGCCAAATCTTATCAAGGGCTTGCCACAGGTGTCTTGCCCACGACCTTATACAGAGATGAGGAAAAGAGGATCAAGTAGGGACTCAGAAGAGCAAAGCCTCTGAGGGCAAACTAGGAAGAGGGAGGTGAGTGGGACGGACCCCAGCCTCTGTCACTGCAGGTGGTCTCAGCTCCACACTAGGACTGCTCCTCGCCCTTCTTGATTCATTCTAAATTCCTCTCTCATTCAGCTCTCACCTCACAAGGTGTCAGCGGCTTACCTAGCTGGTAGTGCCACTCAAAACTTTGAGCTCTTAGCCATCACATCCATTTTCATTTAGAGTTGCTGCACGCAGCTGCTCACAGTTACATGGGTGTAAGTTTCCTTCCTGCTCACACTGTAAAGAAACAATCCTACCCATTCCTGCTGGGCCGAGTCAATTCTCCCTACCAGCTGATGACCATTCTTGGCACAAGGAGGCCACAGTGCCTGGTGACAGTGTCAGCGAATCCCAAGTCCCCAGGAGCAGGTCTTCTGCAATATTCCTGCTGCATGGTTGCCCAGGAGCTGCCCATGGGAGGCAGGGACTGCAGGACCTCCAACTACAGCAGCAGCGAGGCCCCTGGTCAATCACGCCATCTGCAGCTGGAGTTCTGAGAGACCTTTCTCATGGCCACTATGGGGAGAGAAAAAGAGACATCTGTGGATCCCAGAGAAGGGGCATTCTGAGACTGTTTCTCCCAGCACAGCTCGCCCAGCAAGACAGGATCAAGGACAGTCCACAAAAATTCCTACACCCTAGCGTCATCCTTTAGCAGAAAGCTGCTGGCCGGGCCAGCTTGAAGGGGTGAGGTCTGTGCAGGCACACAGGCTCTGCCCTCGGAAGGGGTCACACTTGGCTGATGCTTCAGTGGCACCATCTTGGAACTTTTAATGTTTTTATCTTTGAATTTGTGCTTTGTAACTAAAATCTGATGGGAGAGTGGAGAAGCGCCTGTCCCACAATGATACTGACAATGTGCTTGTCCACAAGATGCTGCTTCCTGGCTACACATTTACATACAGCATCCATAATTCCCCATAGGGACAGAATGCCGGGGGGGCTCCACAATGGCTGGGAGGTCAGGGAGACTCAAGGTGGTACCAGGGAAGCCCGTTATGTCCACCACTGAGTCAGCAAGAGGCCTGTGGCCCAGAGGTACCATGCTTTCCGACTGAACCAGAGCTCGTTTTAAAAACAAAAAAGAGGCAATAGTGTATGAAGAAACACAATTAAAGGACCCAATTATTTCCTTTCTTACTCAGATTACTTCTCTTACATCCACTTTTATAGCAAATGATGACATACAAGGTAAGGGGAAAATAAGGTAACCCACAGTCCCTTTCCTTCTCCCTCATCAGTAAGCCAAAGGGAGAGACAATGGTAGAGGTGCCTGTATCAGGAATGATGTAAAAGCATTTGGGTGACTTTTGTGTGGATTTCCCACTGTTTTGGTAAGAGCAAAAAATATATATGTGCCTGCAAATTACAAAATACATATTGTATAATTTTGGTGATTCTACATACGAGTTAAATGCTACTATGTTTGTATTTAAAACTGATATTGCACAAAATAAAGATGAGTGGTAGAATTCACACTGTTTATTTAGATTTTTTTTATTTTTCTTTACTTAGGAAGATATTGAATAGCAAATAAAAAACACCACAAGATGAAAGGGAGACACCAAAAGAAAGAAGCTTTATATTTTAGCATCCCTAGTGGCCCCCTTTTTTCTGCTTTTTGAACAAGGGTCCACATTTTTATTTTGCACAGGGCTCTGCAAGTTTTGTAGCCAGCCCTGGCCACCACACATAAGGGCACCATAGGCACAATGCAGATAAGGACAATGGCAATTTCTGCCCTATGGAGAAATTACCAGAAGTGCAGCCCACATTTATCACCTCTTAAGATTCTAAAATTGTGACCTACATCCAAGAGGTGGGAATATTAGGAAAGAAAGGAATTCCTAGGAGGATGAAGTTATGTTTTCCAACAGCTAGGCAGAAACTCAAAAGCCAAATTGTTAGACAATATTAAATGATAACTGAAACACCTGAACTGGAGCCTTAGGGCCACACCTATCATTTATTTTCAATTAGGGGAAATGCGAATGGTAATCAGGTGTGGACCTTCCCCTCAAAGAGTTCATGGAGAAATTGACACAAAGGCATGAGACAGAAGTTAAGGACTGGCGTAGGGATTCCACTGAAAAATGATGAGATAAGAGATAACAATGAAATTATTTATTTGAATAAGTGAATGTATTTGTCAAGAGAAGGCACAAAAATGTAGCTACTTCCTGATGTAATTGCTAAATTTTCATTTTCCTATTTATGAAATATTTTCCACAGATATAGCATTAGGATTGGCTTAGTCTGCTCAGTCTGCTGGAATAAAATACCATGAACTGGGTGGACAACAGAAATACGTTTTTTACAGTTCTGGAGGCTGAGAAGTCTAAGGTCAAGGCTCCCGCAGATTCAGAGTCTGGTGAGGGTCCATTTGCTGCACCATAGACTGCGTTTTCTCGCATCCTCACATGGCAGAAGGACAAAAGAGCTTCCTGAGCCCGTTTGATAAGGGCACTTATCCCATACCTGAGGGCTCCCCATTTACGACCTAATCAGTTTCCTCTGGAAACTCCACCTCTGAATACCATCACGTTGGGGATTAGGTTTCAACATATAAATCTGGGCGGAACAGAAAGATTCAGGCCACAGCAAGCATACATAAAATAGGCGGTGCAGCATCTGGCCATAGCAGATGTCAATTTCAGTGCCTTCCTCCCTCTTCACCAATAAACATGGATGAGATCTGCTGAGCTACTGGCTGGCCGTGGTGCTATGAGTTTAAAGGAGAGAACTCAATTTGGAAATGACTTGTCTACCAAGTTTTCACTGAGATAATAGAATTTAAGCTAAGCCCAGAAGAAAAGGGAAACTTAAATAGGTAAAGAAGTAGGATCATTCTTAGCAAAGAAAACACTTTTAATTTAACAAGAAAACTCTTTCCCTAAATCTACTATCTTATTTTACTCTTCCCACCTCCCTGGGACTCTAGGCCTTACTTCTCAAAACATTTGTCTTGAGTCCCTAAGAGGTCAATTCTGTTTTTCTTGGGATAGCAGTTGTTTTGCTGAACCTGAGAAGATTCCAAAACTTAGAAGGTATAATGTAAGATTATAAGAGCAGATTTTGAAGCCATCTAAATACGTAATATAATGTGAAATCTGTTTTCTGTGTTTTTTTATTAAAGAAAGAAAAAAGACACACACATGCCTACAAAAAGATCCTCTAAGTATAAGCAGTGATATCTCTGGGTTGATGGATTATAGAGAATTTGTATTTCTTTTCCTTTCTGCTTTTATGTTTTACTTTTATTCATTTTCAAAATGCTTTACAGTAAACATTCTTGTAGTAGTATAACTTACAAAATCATGTATTAAAATTAACAGTGACAAATATGAACAGTGATATACCTCTGTTTATTGTGAATCTACCTTGCCAAGCCTAGCACTGCAGGCTGGCATGGTCTGGTGCTCAGTGAAGAGTGGAAGCAATTACACTAACTCTCTTGTCGGAGACGGAGAATGTCACAGACAGCCATTCATTCCACTCAGAAAAGAAAAATTCCAAGACTGTTTAGCCATGCAAAATGGTCAGTAAAGAAAAGGAGATAAACTATAAAATAAATGACTAAAAAACACAGTATGACTTCCCCTCATTCATAGCATTATTGATGTAGTTCTTGATAATTTCAAAGAAAGAATGTGGTTTGTTATTTTTGAATTTCTCTGTCTGTATCTTCTTTGTCTTTTCTGGTGTTTTCCCTCCCTTTGCCCAGCTATTGAACTCTAATTGTCCCGGTTATAATCTGGGTCCTAGGTGATGGGCCTCAGCAATGTTGCATGTTCGACTGTAATTCCTTTAGCACCATCAGGGCAGATGGAACATGCATTCCAACATCCCCTCTCCAGCCGACCCTCAGCTTTCCTGACAGAGCCTGTCAGCAGCACACTTAACCTCTGCTTAGGGATCATTAATCTTGTCTTGTCTCGTTAGCACAGTGCTCCTTAGAGACCCCGAAGGAACCACTGCCTGCTTCCCATATCTCACGCCCTGGACCTCTCTCCTTCCCACCCATGTTCCCCACTCTGCTTCCCTTGGTGGAGTCTCACATACGTGCAGAAAACTTATAATATTTTCAAGAACAGTACTTCTAGAAACTTGCTCCTGGACTTCCATATGGCATTCTAGAGGCTATCAAACTTTTAAGCAGGTTAATATCTACTCAAGTTTTTAGTGGAAATAATCTCATCCAGCTGTTTCAGGCTAATAATTTACCAGTTGCTATTGTCATTATTTTTATTATTTCCATTATCATTTTAATTTGATATACATTTATTTAAGAGGGTACCATTAAAAATCATAACATAAAATATGGTTCTTCAAGGATATTATGATTTATAATAAATAAATAAGTAGGAGATATTTTGATATGCTATGATTGTAGTTAGCAGACATATGCACACAAATATTATAATTTAAGAATGTCAAAACAGAAATGCCTCATATAAAACTATTGAGGACATAAGAATAGTAGTTTTCAGTTTTATAAATAAACATTAAATGTTAAAGAGATGTATTTGAGAAGTGATATATTATCCTTCTATCAAAGAAACAGAATCAGTTACTATTTTTCCTGCAATAAAAAATGTATCAATGTCATTCTTCTTCTTTTGTTGAAACAGGATCTCACTCTGTCACCAGACTGGCGTGTAGTGGCACAATCTCGGCTCACCACGACATCCACCTCCCAGGCTCAGGCAATTCTCCTGCCTCAGCCTCTCGAGTAGCGGAGATTACAGGCATGTGCCACCATGCCTGGCAATTTTTGTATTTTTAGGAGAGATGGTGTTTTACCATGTTGGCCAGGCTGGTCTTGAATTCCTGAGCTTAGGTGATCCACCCACCTCGGCCTCCCAAAGTGTTGGGATTACAGGTGTGAGCCACTGAGCCCAGCCAAAAAAACAAAACAAACAAAAAAAAACACCTGTATAAATGGCTTATTCTAACTGGAAAAGCATTTGAGGCAAAATTTGACAAATTAGAAAATTGGCCTGTTAGCTCACTGGCTGATCCTTTCCTCAAATCCTGCTCATCCATGATTACTCTTGAAGCAACTGTTGAGTCTGGTGCAAATCTTTCTCTAATTTCCCAAATAAAGCCCGTCCTCCTTCTTCCGCTCTCCCCATTCACCCCTCCTTTACTGGGATCTCCCTTGTTCCTGCATTCGCTGGCTGCATCCCCTAACTCCCTGTAGCGCCTCACATAGGTCCGTCATGTCATGCTCAACACCCTATATGTGCGTGTGGAGATAAAATTGACCAGTTTTACTTTCCACGATGTAGACAATCAAGTTCTTGTTGGGTTTAACTCAGTTGCATTTGCTCATTTCCCCAACAAGATTGTAAACTGCCTAAGAGCAGGTACCACATCTTACATGCATATGAAATGCAGCCAGGATTCCTGCCTACGGAAAGTGTCCTAGAAGGTCTGGGAAGTGAATGCCATGGCAGTTTCTGAGATTACCCTGTTGACTCTTCCAGGACATAGGAAATGGTTTGCTTTTTTTTATTTGGGCGGGGGGGGGCGGGTGGGTTGTAGTGAGCTGAGAAGTTTATACAGAGGTTGACTATCCCTCTATCTTTTTTAAAAAAATTGTACTTTAGGTTCTGGGATATATGTGCAGATCATGCAGGGTTGTTGCATAGGTACATACATGGCAAGGTGATTTGCTGCCTCCATCCCCAGTCACCTATATCTGGCATTTCTGCCATGCTGTCCCTCCCCAACCTCCTCACCCCCTGCTATCCCTCACCTGGCCCCCCCAAGAGACCCCGGTGTGTGATGCTCCCTTTCTTGTGTCCATGTGTTCTCGTTGTTCAACACTTGCCTATGAGTGAGAATACGTGGTGTTTGATTTTCTGTTCTTGTGTCACTTTGCTGGGAATGATGGTTTCCAGATTCATCCATGTCCTTACAAAGGACACATACTCATCATTTTTTATGGATGCATAGTATTCCATGGTGTATATGTGCCACATTTTCCTTGTCCAGTCTATCGTCGATGGGCATTTGAGTTGATTCCAGGTCTTTGCTATTGTAAACAGTGCCACAGTGAATATACATGTGAATGTGTCTTTATAATAGAACAATTTATAATCCTTTGGGTATATACCTAGTAATGGGATTGCTGGATGAAATGCAATTTCTATTTCTAGATCCTTGAGGAATCACCACACTGTCTTCCACAATGGTTGAACTAATTTACACTCCCACCAACAGTGTAAAAGTGTTCCTATTTCTCCACATCCTCTCCAGCATCTGTAGTCTCCAGATTTTTTGATGATCACCATTCTAACTGATGTGAGATGGTACCTCAATGTGGTTTTGATTTGCATTTCTCTAATGATCAGTGATGATGAGTATTTTTTCATGTTTGTTGGCCTCATATATGTCTTCTTTTGAAAAGTATCTGTTCATATCCTTCACCCACTTTTGAATGGGTTTGTTTGCTTTTCTCTTGTAAATCTGTTTTAGTTCTTCGTAGATTCTGGATCTTAGCCCTTTGTCAGATGGGTAGATTGCAAAAATTTTCTTCCCATTCTGTCGGTTGCCCAAACACTCTAATGATTGTTTCTTTTGCTGTACAGAAGCTCTGGAGTTTATTAGGTCCCATTTGTCTATTTTGGCTTTTGTTGCCAATGCTTTTGGTGTTTTAGTCATGAAGTCCTTGCCTATGCCTATGTCCTGAATGGTTTTGCCTAGGTTTTCTTATAGGGTTTTTATGGTGTTAGGCCTTATGTTTAAGTCTTTAACCCATCTGGAGTTAATTTTAGTGTAAGGTGTCCAGGAAGGGGTCCAGTTTCTGCTTTCTGCACATGGCTAGCCAGTTATCCCAATACCATTTATTAAACATGTTATCCTTTCCCCATTACTGGTTTTTGCCAGGTTTGTCAAAGATCAGATGATTGTAGATGTGTGGCATTGCCTCTGATGCCTCCGTTCTTTTCCATTAGTCTGTATCTCTGTTTTGGTATCGGTACCATGTTGTTTTGATGGTTTGCTTTTAAGGTTGTTTCACTGGTGCCTGGCAAGTTACCTGGCTCAAGGATCCTCTCAGTAAACACTACTTCCATAAGAAAAGCTCCACTAAACCTGAGCTTTCTTTCAAAGGCAAATTCAGAGCAACAGTATCTTAAGTCCCCGGGAGCCAGACTTATCAGACTGGAGTCATGGAACAACATCAAGTCCTCTTGAAAAGAAAGGGCTTAATCTTTCCCATGTGTTTATAAGTTAAACTGAGTTGCCTCTTTCCACTCACTCTTGTTCTTCAGGCAATCTGAAATCATCCTTATTCTCTCCGGACTGGAAACTAGACAGTTCTTCAGCCAGTATTAAAAAAATAATCTCCAAGCTCATTGCTAAATGAGACATAAAGGAGCTGAAGGTAAAAATAAAATGATCACCCTGGCCAGATGGCTTGTGAATTTATGGACTAGCCTGAGAGCCCCTGGACCTGAATTTAAAGTAAAGCAAGTTTATTTACGTCATTTCAGCCTCTTTTAAGGCCATTAGTACTATATTATAATTAGCACTTGGTATCAAAAATGTGTTTCAATGGGTGAGCACAGAGTTTTAAGTGGAGATGTTGGTGTAGTAATGAAGTCACAACCAGATTTTGGCTTAAGAACCAGCCCTAAGAGGTGATTTATAATTGCCTTTAATCTGGCTCGATAACCATGTCTGCACACTTCGAGATGTACTCATCAAAAGAACCAAAAACAGGAGCTATTCCTATCTATAGAAAAGAAGTTAAAAATAATTCCCACAAGATATTTTAATAGTATTTCTATAACATTTACTATTTTTCCTGCAATAAAAAAATGTATAAATGTCTCATTCTAACTGGAAAAATGTTTGAGGCAAAATTTGGCAGTTTCCAACTTCAAATAATATAATAGTATTAATGATGAAGAGAAAAGCTGCCTGTAGACTCAGAACTTTACCGCCAATGAGTATCTGAGAATAGATTGTAATATATTGCTGTAGTATGAATGCAGAGAAGAAAAGGCAGTTTTCTGAAAGTACATACATAACAAAATATAGACAGGAAGACAGACTTAGGAATCAGACTGCCTGAATTCAAATCTCAGGCTTACCAATTACCAAGAGCAAATGCTGACAAGCCCCTTAACCTCACTGTGTCGCATTATCTTGCCTGCAAAATGGGAGTGATACTAGTACTGACCTAACAGGCCTAAGAGAAGTGAGGGACTTTGTGAATATAACAAATGTAGAAAGACGCTGGCCCATGGTGAGTTCTGGGAGTGTCAGCTGTGTCATGAGTGACAATGACTCATTGCCATGGAGCTCTGTACACAGGGAGGTACAGTGAAGGCACTGAATTGGAACACCAGAGGTCTCGTCCAAGTTCTCACTCAATCCATGAAGACATGTTAGTCTCTGATTCCCTCATTGTGGACAACAGTGGTTCTCTCTGAAAAAGAAAAACAATGAGCACACCGGAGTAAATACTTGCCAATTTCCTTTCCAATTGGTGTATTCTATGCTTTCTTTCTTTTTGCTAATTTTCAGAAATTATCAAAAACTTCAAGGAACCCACATAGTCTTTAATTTTAAAAGTCAACAGAATTCATTTATTGCTCTCCCTTTTATCAAAAGAGTAGAAAGCAAGTTAGGTATTGAGCCAGGTGAGTAAACATGATGAGTAGTTTGCTTTCTAGCCCAAGTGTGGTACCCTTCAACTGAAGCTCAGTATCATGCTTATCTCTTCTGCAGATGTGAAAGGATGCATGTAGAGAGAAGCACTGTTAGCATGGAGCAGTGGCACTGGTGGAAATGCGGTGAATTCAATGTTAATGAAGAGGAAGAGGGAGAGAGAGAAGGAGGGAGGAGATCAAGCCACCTTCAGAGCTGGAGATCACAACTTACATAGAAGGGACAAATATTCCCTTGCTCTATTAGTTATACATGACCGCATAGCAAATTGCTCCAAAACTTAGTAGTTTAAAAGCACAAGGATTTATGATCTTAGCCTCTGAGGGTCAGAAGCCTAGCTTAGCTGGGCGGCTCTGGCTCGGGGTCTCCCATGAGTCTGCAGTCAGCCTGTTGGTCAGATCCGTATCAAGGACATCCTGGAAGGAACAAGGATCCATTTCCAAAATGACGCACTCACACGGCTGGTGTCTGCAGTCTACAGTTCTTACTGGCTGTTGTCTTTGGAGGGAGAGTCTCAGTTCCTCCTCACATGCATCTCTCCATACGAAGCCTCTTGGGTGTCTTCAAGACATAGAAGTCAGGTTCCCTCAGAGCAGGTGATCCAAGAGAAAGAACCCTGGACAGAAGCTCAGGCCTTTCATACCTAATCTTGTAACACACAATCAGCTCTCCACATCCTCTTTGGTTCCACAGACCAACCTTGGTGCAGCATGGGAAAGGATAGCACAAGGGTGTGAATGACTGGGATGGGGGCATCAGGACCCACATTGCAAGCCAGACACCACACTTGCCTGTTTATGCTCAGAACAAATGGGAGAGGAAATATAATCTTTCACTCCTTCAATCTGACTATTTTGTGAACCTCTCACAGAGACAATTATTAGGTTGTCTGAGCAACAAGGTAAATAAGGATACCGTGTACTGAGATGGAGTTAATGGGTAGAAATAAACTTAATAAGAGTTTTCACAAAGAAATCATGACATCTGTTTTGGAAATATTTAGTTTGAAATGTCTATTACACTTTTATGCTGGAAGTGATTATAATGCCTTAAAATGTGTATTCCCTTCACTATGACTGCTAAATACAAGTCAGTGTGACTTTATCAAAGAAACGGCTAAAAAATAGTTAAACGTTTGAACATCATTGGAGGAAAATACAGCTGCGCTGGACCAGTTAGAGGTGGTATGTCAGTATCATGCAAGGTATCTTTCAAAAGGAATTTCAAGAGCAATTTTGATTAGACTTTGGGAGTGCAAGGGCAAGTCTAGTAATTAATGTCATCTTCCTGGATAACTCAAAATTACATCTTAACTCTGACTTGTCCCCTGAATTCGAGATTTGTACATATAATTGCCTGCTTGACATACACTATGCACTTGAGTATCTAATTGGTCTTAAAACTTAACATTTTCAAAGCTGAACTCCTAATTTCTACCTCCCACCACCACCGAATCTGTTTCTTCCAGAGTTTTCCACATTTCAATAAACGGTACCACTATCAATCTAGTTGCTCAAACTAACAACTTGAGTCGTTTTTAATTATTAACAATTCTCCATACCCCAAGTATAGTCATCATTTGATTCTATTGGCTCTACATCCAAAATAGAGGGTGTCCGCCTCTGTATTCACTGAAATAGATCTGGACCGAGCCGTGTTGCTGTCTCACCTGGACTACTGTTGTTACGGCTAACTGCTTTCTCTGATTTCAATTCTGGAATCCCCTTTAATTCACTCTGCACGGTAATCAGAATAATCTTTTTAAATGTGTAGGGAGGAGCTCAGCTGAGATCCTTGCTTAATACCCTCCAGTGGTTTTCAATCAGAATAAGTTCCAAGCCCCTCACCTTGACTGCGAAGTTCTGTGATTGTCGCGTGTCTGCTCTGCTGTTCTGACCTCACACACTCCCTGCTCCACTCACTGTGCCCAGATACACTGGCCTTCTTTAGGCTCTCGCACACACCGTGCTTGTTCCCACATCAAAGCTTTCCACTTTATCTGGAATCTCTTCCCCAGTACTTGAGTAATTTTATGTGTTTTTGATTGTTCAGGTCTCAAATAAAATATCTCCTAGAGGCTTTCCGTGAGAATCTACACATGTGGGCCCCAGCACCTAGCATTCTCCAACACAACCAGTCTGTGCACTTTCTTCACGTCACTGGGCAGTACTAGAAGCTGCAATTTGTTTCTCAATCATTATCTTGTCTCACAGGATATAGACTCTAGGAGCACATGGATATTTTCTTTCTTATCAGTTCTACAGGGTCTAATATAATATATACTTGTATTATATTTAGCATGTAGTTGTCACTCAATAAATATTTATTAAATGAATCAATGAATCATTATGAATTACACAGCTGTCAGGGTTGGGGAAATCCTTTCCTAACTCATCTGAGTGGTTGTATGGGTTCCCTCTAGGTACAATGATTGGGTAATACCTTAGCACTGAGTCCTGGGACGAGAGAGGTGTGGACGTGGTGCAGGCAACAGGGGTGAATACACGCAGTTCTGAGTGGGCAGAGAGTCATCCTTGTTTCCAAGCTGGAGGTTCAAATGGAACTGGAGATTGGAACAGCACAGGTCACATGAATAAAGATTATAAAACTTTCAGCAGAACATAAAATGCCTGAGTTAGGGCAGCACCAAGTATTCTGGCCAAGAGCCTTTGAAAATATCATTGATATTGAAGCTTGAGGGCTGGTTGGGTTTGATGTTCATTTTGAGAATTGTTCTGCTCTTCCTGTCCAGTGCCCAGGAACAGCACCTGATGCACAGTAGGAGCTGAGTGAGTACTTCAAGACTCACACGGAATGATGAAGCTGTACGCTAACACCAGAGTCAGCTGAAAGTCTGCATCTGGGGAGGCACGCAGCAAAGAAATTCCTCAGTGCTCCAGGCCAATGAGTGCTTTAGAATCCAGACTGAGAAACGACAAACGGATGAGATAAGCAAATGTGGTGTCAAAACCTGATTGTGGTATTACAGAAGACATTACAGACAAATATCCTGTATAAACATAGACTCAAAGGTTTTCAACAAAATATTGGAAAATTAAATCCAAATACACACACACACACACACACACACACACACACACGTGTATGTATACATATGTGTGCATGTATATAATGTAGTCATATATGTATATGTATACATGTATATATAACTATAAATATATACACATACATGCACACATATACATATATATACACACACACACACATATATATATCACACACACACACACACACATATATATATAATGAATACATTATGACCAAATGAGATTTATTTTTATTTTTGGAGTAAGAAGTTTTATGTTGGAGTAAAGACAAGAATGCTTACTCTCATTACTTCTTTTTAAACATTATGTTGGAGGTTCTAGCTAGTGCAATAAAGCAAACAAATGAAAAGAAACAAAAATTATAAAGTTTAGAAAGAAAGAAGTAAAAATCCTTTTTCTTTAGATGGCACAATTATGTATGTAGGAAATCCCAAGGACTATAACAATTACTAGAACTAATGATTATTTTGGCAAAGTAGCAAGACACATTCTAAATATACAAAAACAAATATTAGGCTATATCGGTAAAACCAAACTATATTTGAGACAATTAGATTAAATACATAAACCTTTGGTAAGTTTAATGAACATATAAGAAGAAAAGACATTGATGAATCATTTGTATTCCAGAGAGATTTTATAATTCCAGATTTGGAAAAGCTCTATTAAAATTGCAATTTTCTAATTTATGAATTGCTACCAGAAATTAAAACTATTAATCACTCAGAAAAATATGGATTGCAAACATCTACCAAAAAAAAAAGAGGTCATAAATTAAATAGTGAATAGGACAGAGCTAATTATAGATATGCTGATATACGTAGGTTAATTCACACACATATGCCCTCCTCTATCCACTGAGAGGGCCTAGAAGCAGTGACATCCTGGTAGAAATGAGCATATCTAATGCCCAGATCTTGGTGTCTAAATACCATTTTCCTATAAAAGAATACAAAGCCCCTTAAAGAAATGGCTGATTCTGAAGATGGAGTAAGAAAAATACAAACTATGGCCAGGTGCCATGGCTCATGCCTGTAACCCCAGCACTTTTGGAGGCCCCGGCAGGTGGATCACGAGGTCAGGAGTTCCAGACTGGCCTGACCAACATGGTGAAACCCCATCTCTATTAAAAACACAAAAATTCACCAAGCGTGGTGTCATGCACTTGTAATCCCAGCTACTCAGGAGGCTGAGGCAGGAGAATCACTTGAATCCAGGAGGTGGAGGTTGCAGTGAGCTAGATTGTGTGACTGCACTCCAGCCTGGGAAACAGAATGAGATTCGATCTCAAGAAAAAGGAAAAAAAGGAAAAAGAAAAACAAAGGAAAAATACAAACTAAGCCTGGAGCATCTTGAAGTGACAAAAGAAAGTGCTAAAAAAAATTAACAATAATAATGATAGATGGAGGCATGTCAAAAGGACACAGAAGTCAACCTTAAAGAACCCAATGGTCAAAGCTGGAATACTCTGAGCAACAAAATATGTAATAATGGATTATTCCAACAAAATGAGTATTTACGAGTTCATATTAATAAAAACAAACATATCAAAGCATTAAAAATGGAACTACAAGAGACAAATCTTTCAGGAGAATGTTTTTAAAAGTTGATATCCTCCACGCGAAAAGGTGAAGTTTAATTTCCCTTTTCTTGAGTGTGAGCTGGACTTCATGACTTGCTTCCAAAGAATTGAGTATAAGAATGAAAAATAGAAACTTCCGTTGTGGTAATTTGGCAGATACTCCCTTAACCATGTTGTCAAGATTAACATTGCTGGTAATAAGTTAGGTTGATATTCTATATCCACTGATTAGATGAAATGAAAAAGACACTTACTTTTTGTAGAGTTCTTCCCCAAAACCTGTAAGCCCAGTCTAACCGTAAGAAAACATCAGACAAGCAAAATTTAGTGACAATTTACAGAATACCTAAACAGGATTCCTCAAAAGTTCAAAGCCGCCGGGATAGTGGCTCACGACTGTAATCCTAGCACTTTGAGGGGCGAGGCAGGAGGATCAAGAGGTCAGGAGTTCAAGACCAGCCTGGCCAACATAGTGAAACCCTGTCTCTACTAATAAATACAAAAAAATTATCAGGACATGGTGGCACATACCTGTAGTTCCAGCTACTCAGGAGGCTAAGGCAGGAGAATCTCTTGAACCCAGAAGGTGGAGGTTACAGTGAGCCAAGATCATGCCACTGAGTTCCAGCTTGGGCAACAGAATGAGAATTGGTCTAAAAAAAAAAAAAAGTTCAAAGCCAGGCAATACAAGAAAAGAATAAGAAACTATCACAGACCAGGAAAAACAAAGGAGACATGATGACTGAATCCAATGTGGTACCTAGATTGGAACCTGACACAGAAATAGAATATTAGTAAAACAATTGACGAAATCCAAATAAGGTCTTTAGTTAGTCAATAGTGTTGTACCAATCCTCGATTTTTAGTTTTGACAAATGGACCACAGTTATGTTAACATTAGGGAAAGCTGGGTGAGGGACATATGGAGACATTCTCTGTTTGTAAATTTTCTGTAAATTATAATTATTCCAAAATAAAGCATGTCCTAAAAATATACAGAAGCAATCCTAAATACCATATAGTATCTACCTTAGTCTATTAGGCACTTCTTTAACAAAATGTCATACTGGGCGTTTATAAGCAAGAGAAATGTATTCTTCACAGTTCTGGTGGCTGGAATTCCAAGGTCAAGGTGCTGGCAGGTTTGGTATCTAGTGAGGCCTGCTTCCTGGTTCCTAGATGTCTTTTCATTTTGTCCTCACATGGTGTGGGGGTTAAAGAGCTCCTTTTGTCTTACTTGACAAGGGCACTAATGCCATTCATTAGGGTCCACCCCCATGACCTGATCACCTCCCAAAAGTCCCACCTCCTAATACCACCATCTTGAGGCTAGGATTTCAACATAATGAATCTTAGAAGGATACAAACATTCAGTCCATAGCAGTCTCTGGACCCCAGAAGAGACCCCAAACCTACTGTGTTTTATAAGGTAAATTCTACCAAATATTCAAGGAATTGATCATTCTTTCGTTTTGCAAAATATTCTGTGGCATGGAGAACAATGGGTTAATTTACAATCCATTCTATGACACTAGTGTAATTTTGAAACCAAGAGAGAAAAAGGATATCAAAAAAGGATGAAAGGGAGAAATAACAAAACAAAACAGTAAGTCATTATCACTTATGAACTTGTACACCAAATCCTAAAAAAAAAATAAATTAAATTTGCCAGTATATTTAAGGAACAAAACATGGAAAACAAGAAGTGTTTAAACCAACACTTCAAAAAAGTTTCATGTTTGGTATCTTACTAAATAGAAAAAAAAAAAAAAAAAAAAAAAAAAAAAAAAAAAAAAAAAAAAACCACGATTATCACAATAGTTACTGGAAAAACCCTTTGATAAAATTTAGCATGACTTCCTGGTAAATGGCTTTACTTGAAACAGAGGGAATTTTTTTAACATGCCAAAAGGAATTGCCCAGTAAACCACAAGTCCCCGTATGAAAGGTGAATCATTAGAGACATTCCTACTAAGGGCAGAGTCAGGAAAGTGAGGCTCACTATTACAAAAACTATTCAGAATTGTTCTAGAAGTTTTTAACCATATATGAAAATTTTTAAATATGAGGAAAAAGCATAGTACAGCATTTCTCAAAGTGTGGTCCCTGGATCAACAGCATTAGGGAGTTACAAAAACAAGTTATCAAGCCCCACCCCAGACCTCCTGAATCAGAAACTCTTAGAGTGGGAAATGGCGATCTGTGCCTTAGCAGCCCCCAGGAAGGCTGGGACGTATCCTAAAGATTGAGAAACTCACTGCTGTGGATTCAAATACTGTTGGAAGCCAGAGCACTCCAACCTCCAACTGCTGTGAGTGTTGGCTTCCAACACTTTGCACCTGTCTGCTTCTCCTAAGGACTGTGCTCAGCTGAAGAGAGTCCATTTGCTCAGAAATGCCCAGAAGATTCTGCTTTCTTTCCATGGGGGATTGCTTTCCAGACCCTCGAAGACACAAGATACACAGATGCTAAAGTTCCTGCTATAAAATGGCATAGTATTTGCATATAACCCAGGCACATTCTCCCATATACTTGAAATCATCTCTGTATTACTTATACCATCAAATAAATCCTGTAGCCAATGACTGACTGATATAGGAATATTGAAGGCAGCCCTCTTCCTTCAAGGTAGCATAACTCTATGATGCTTAATTTTGAAAACGATCATTTTCCACCTAGAGCTTTTTAAATAACCAAAGATAAGACTATTATAATAGCTCATACTTAATAGTACTTACCATACACCAGGTCCGTGTGTGTGTGTGTGTGTGTGTGTACATATATACCATACACCAGATCCATGTGTGTGTATACACACACACACACACACACACACACATATATTTTTATATATGTATGTGTATATATATGTGTATGTATATATATATACACATACATATATTTACTCATTGAATATGCACAACATTCATTTGATGTAGACATGTTATTATTATCCTCATTTTATACATAAAGCAACCAAGACATAGAGAAGTTTAACAATTTTCACATTGCCATACAGTTAAAGTTCTTTATCAGCTGAATAAAAGATACAGGTCCAAGCATAATTTGGAATTTGCAAATAGGTAATTGAAAACTAACAAAATTTTAAAATTCATAATTGAAGGTTTTAAATAAAAAGAGTTTACCTAGTGTGGGCACAGTTGATGATTATATTTGCAAATCACTCTCTTTGGTTTTCATTGTATACATTTACTTATTTTTATAGATAGCTCTGGCAGTACTAAATAATTTACTTATTTAGTACTCATCAAATACAGGTATCTATTGCTCTTCCAATTCTTGCTTTCTAAATTCAGACACTGAATAGATTTAACCAATTTTTGGATTACCCCATGCTACATGAATTCTCTCTGCTTGCTATTCAAAACTCAGGATCAAAGAGATTTGGAGAACACAGTTCTCCGCACTATCTGAACTTGCTATCAAATTATCATTCTCCCACTTTAGAAATGGAGGAGATTGAATTTGGAGAAAAACTTGCATTTCGTCCTGTTCTCTATGTCTTTACTGCATTAATCAAGGCCCTCATACTAGCTTTGACCAAGGCACTGTGAGCAGAAGGGACCCAGGACAGCCCTTTTCAGGCTGAGCTTCACAGAACCTGGTGAACCTTCAGCCTCACCTGTGTTGTGATGTTGTGCTCAGGAAAAACACACATTGCCTTTGGAGCAGCCTGAGGATGGTGGCACCTTCACTACTCTGGCTTCCCAGGCAGCTGTGTTGAGCTCAGCCTATGCTACCTTCAAAGGACATTGGTAAACATGAAAAGAAACAGCATTGCCATGTGGAACCATTGAGATTTTGCAGTAAATGTATTTCCACAATGTATCCTAACCTATCCAGACTCACAGTAATCATTAAATCTCAAATAAGAATAAACTAAGAAGTGTTGAAAAAAACGTCATTATAGTTAGAGAAAGATGAAGTTAGAGTTCTTTCATATAATGCAAAAATAATGCCTTAATGAAATTTGAGTTATCCTTCAATATTTGTGGGAAATTGCTTTCCAGACCATGAAAGATGCAAGATCCACACATGCTCAAGTTCTTGATATAAAATGGCATAGTATTTGCAAAACACCTAGGGACATTCTCTTGTATACCTGAAGTCATATATTACATACAATACCTAATACAAGGTAAATGCTATGTCAATAGATGTTATATTGTATTTTTGTTTGTATTTTTAGTTGTATTGTTATTTTTATTTTGTAAATTTTTAAAAAATAATTTTATGTATAGCTGTCTGGACCTGCCAAAGTGGAACCAAAGGATACAAAGTATTGACTGTAAGAAAAAAATATAAGAAAATATGGAGCCTATTTTAAGTAACATTTTGATAAGACAGGCATTTTAATGTAAGATATGAAATACAGATATTAAAGAAAACAATGATAAATATGACCACATAATATTTAAATTTTTCTTATGAAGAAAAACAAATTAAAGATTTCAAAAACAGTTTTTTTGTTGTAGAAACACCTTGGTTATATACCTGTGTGCGTGCACACACACACACACACACACACACACACACACAAACGCACAATGTGATGTATATCCAGACTATTTAAAAACAAATTCTATATATCAATTAAGAACAAGGAGTCACCTAGTAAATTTAAAATAATAATGGATAAAGGATATAAACTGACACATTACAGATGACAAAAAAATGAAAATTAATAAGATTATTTTCAGTCTTTAAATTGGTAAAAAATTTTGAAGAATTATAATATATAAAGACAGAATATGAAAAATCAGACCAGATCATGTAGTGTTGCTTTCTGTAAGTAGAATAGGCTTGTAAAGAACATTTTAGTTGTATATGTTGATTTAAAAAATATTTTGGCTCACCAGTTTCATCTCTAGCAACCTCCCCCAAGGAAATATTTACCCAATTGCATGGATATTTGAATACTATTTTGTAACATCATTTATGATAGTTCAGAATTAGAAATAATGTAATATCATTAAAATGAATAATAAATTATATTACATCCATATTAAGGAACATCATTTATGTATTTAAAAATAAATTATTAAAGCACATTTACTGACATGGAAAGATGTTTCATAGATAGTATAAATGGAAACAAAATGAGCACAGAGCAATCTTTTTATATAAAAAGATAGGATACATGTTTGAGTGATCATATGTTACCTCTAAGGATACAGAGAAGCTCTTGAAATTCTAGGCTACGTGCATTCTTAAATTTATTAAAATGAGACTATTTGCAGAGCATTCTGTTGAATCAATTGCATATGTATGTCCTGGATCACTGTTCTCAAATCTAGTCATTACTATAACATGCTTCTCAAGTTTGCAATATTTATTCATATTAATATTTACATAATTTTTAATTGATTTACTTTTATTCTCAAATAAATTTATTTGTAAACATGTATACCATCACATAAATCAAAGATAAATATAGTATTAAATGCAAAAAAGTTATTCAGTTTACAAAAAATATTGTGCAATTAAATACTGTAATATATCATGTAATGCAAACATAATAAATCTGAACATCTTTTTAAATGAGCACCTGAAAATAAATTTCTCAATGAAGAAGAGAGATGTTCCTGGTCAGTCATTTAAAAGATATATGTAGCTGGACACTTGGGAGTCTATTATTTCCATAAGACAATTTATTTCTTTAATTTTAGCTAATCAGCACCAAGTTAACTTACATGTGGTTGAAAAGGTAAATTATCTTCTCTGACATTGTTAAATACTGAGATTGAATTGTTATTCTAAGATAATTGAGTAGTCTAATAATCTGTTACTTCTGAAACACTCTACAGAGTCAGTTCTTGTACTGACTATGCTTGTTTACATGTTTTCACGGCAGTATCCCAAAAGAAGAGGAATAGTGATGTCTGTGAGTCACTGTTGCCATCTGACTTGGAGAAATACCCATGGATACCATGTATTAAGTCTCTATTGTCTATTCATGATGTTCCAAATTGTTTCAGTTGCTTTATACGAGTTTACAACTAGGTTGGTAAACAATAGTGTTTTAGATATTTAATTGAATGAGTGAACTTCAGGAGACTCACTCCGAGGATCTGGGTGTATTTGTGTGATGAACAATTATAATAATTGCTGGCCCTGAGACATCCTATAAAATAGCATGCACACATTAACCTATATAGTTATCACAATCCCTTACATAACTGGGATTCCCATTATAGAGTTAGGAATTTGAGGTTCAAAGAGGTAAAAGGCCCTGCCTGGGATCACATAGCAGTATTAGGATAAAAGTCAAAATATGAATCTCAAGAATGTTGAATTTCAGATTGTCCTCTTAACTTCTAAACACCCTGATGTCCTCAGCACAAGCAGTCTCATGTCTCCACCTTGGGGCCTTATCTTGGAAAGGGGGAGTCCCTACTCAGGCACCAGGGGCCCTAGAATGTGCAGGCACAGGGATACTTGGCACCACTGTTGAAAGTGCCACAGTCATACCTTAAGTGAGCTGTTGGCCAGCAGGGTGCTTGTGAGGCCAGGGCTGTGTGTGTGTGTGTGCGTGTGTGTGTGTGTGCGTGCGTGCTTCTGATGTTGACATTTAACTAGCATGTGCATGTTAGCTAAATGCACATGCTAGTTAAATGTCAACATCAGAAGCCTGGAGGCACAACAGTCACCCATGAGGAGCTGCCCTTCCTACTTCCTGGCTTCCTTTCCCATCCCTTCCTTCCTCCCAATTCCCAACCTGCATACCCCATACAGGAAATCCAGCCTTAGCTCTGTCTCCTCTTGCCCAAAGGTCTATGGAAAATCACCCTGAGATTGCCATCAGAAACACATTTTACTTTCTGAAAGACTCAACAAGATTAAGGACAAAAACACTCGAATGCCCGGACTTCCTGGCAGATGTATGATTTAGATATGTCTCCCAAGTATATGATTGACTTTTGTGCATTTATGTTTCAATAATCTCGTCAATCCTCACTGAAATCATGAATCCCAGTCAGCAATTAATGTGCTCACACCTCACTTGTGTGCTTGAATTATCCACTTGCACCCTCTGCATTCAGGACTCCAGCATCTGTCAAAAGTTCCAGGTACTAACGCCCATGGTCCCGACCTAGACCAGACACTGAGCTGACAATTCGACATCGCTTCCTCCTGTGGCAACATCCACCACCAGTGTGCTCCAGCCACAACCCAGGCTTCACATGGAGAAGCAGTCTGATGCTCTGATCTGCTGTTGAATTGTGCCATGTGGTCTTTAAAAGGCTCTTTAACTATTTTTTTCAAATAGTCAAGATGAAATTGGCTTCTGGTCAGCAGCTCGCTTTCTTTCCCTCCTCTGAGGCAGAGTCGCCAAAAAGGATTTTGTTTTGTTCCATTTTGCCTACAAAGATATGGATAGCCAAATAGCACTACAAATTATCTACATTGTTTTTATGAAGAAAAATATATTTATTTTTCTAGCATTTGGAATCGTCGCTTACGAGGGCCAGGGAACTGATGTTGTCCCCTGATTTCTGTCCCCCTCTCACCCTTATTGGAGAGATCTGAGCACACCAGAGGATGTTTGTGGCTAAATTGGGGTATTATGAAAATAGTTCACAAAGCAAGTGGAAAGCTATATATAAAAATGATATTTACTTCTCATTTTAAATGAAGCCTAAGACAAAAGGCATATAGGTAAACACAGCTGCAACATTTTTAGGCATATAATCAAATGCAAAAATAATATTGGAAAACTATGTTAATTATTGTAATTAAACTGTGAACGGTATTGATAGAAAAATATCTTTAAAACATATAAAACCAAAATGGAGCTTATCACATTACAGGAGTTTGCTCCATTATATATGATGTGCCTAGATGGAGGTGCCATTTAGCAAGCTGCCCACAACTCCCCAGCAGTAGAGTAGAGGGAAGGATGGGCTGAGGGATCAGAAGAGGACTCTAGACCTTTGTGTAAATCTTAGCCCCAATTCCATATTTTGGGGAAATAAGTTCGCCTGACCAACTTCTGAAAGTTGATAGAGAAAAGTCAAAAGGGCCTAGACTTTGGAGTCAAATTGATCTGTGTTTGAAGCATGGCCCACCCACCTCTTAACAGGGTGATTTTAGGATCCCCAGCTACAGCAGGAGAGAAGGGTCTTGAGACCATCAGAAATCCAAATTCCACTTGGACAAAATTGTTGTCCTGGGCAGAAGGAAACGTGCCAGGATCCCAGTGTTGTTTTCCTACATTGTTACTATAAGGCTATGAAGTTCTTATCCTTGCTCCTAAATGTCTGGGAGGTTAAGGGATGGTTCAGCAAACTTGGCTCAACCTTAAAACCCATCATGTTCCCAGAGTCTAGAAGACCCTGTGTGTGGCTGCCTTTAATCTTAGAGTTGGCTTTCCTTCTGGATACCTGTGTTCAGAAGACACTTCGGTCCCAACAGTGGCGTCTAAAGCAGTGTTTGACTCTTCTGGTCTACCACATTCCTCTTGAGGATCCTTCTGAGTGCAGAAGAAAGCTGGACATTAACCAAGAGGCTTATGGGTGCCATTTCTCCTTGTTACTTTGCATCATCCAAGAAAAAGAAATGCTTCTTCAAGTTTTCCAATCAATTGCACTCACAGCAAAGGTTGGTTGAGGAGCCACTCTGGAGTCTTCCCATCTGCTGCTTCATGGAAATGTTTGTACAGGATCTGGGCTTCCTGCCGAGCCCCGTTTCCATCATAAGTCGTGTGTTTCCTGTGCATGTTCTCACTCCACACATTAACCCCCTTTTCAGTTTTCACTTAAGTCTTATCTCTCACTTGATGAGCAATTTTTTCACTGGCTGGATCATTTACAACAGTTTCACAAATGTCTTTTTCTCATTTCTGTAGGGAGAAATTGGTGAACTTGTTCATTCCTCAGATCTGAACCACTGCTGAATTGATTTCTCTTTTTAGTTTACTCACTTTTATATTCTGGCGAAGAAATCTACGTGCCTTAGCTTGTCTCATTTTTTCTTCATTTTCATCATCTGCACTAGCAGTTGGCCTTTTCTTCGGGGGAGATGGACAATTATTTCACAGATAAACTAAATTTTTAATAATTGAATACAAATCACTGCATATACAGCAAACAGAGACACTCTGAGCCACCCAGGAATGAGTCAGCTCTCACAGCAGAGGGGCTCAGCCTTGGACCCCAGCTGCAGGGGATAGGCAGGTACTTACCTTAGCAAATTATCACATTTTTTGCTTAAGGACAGCTCAGAGTGGCAAAGCCAGACAGATTTGTTGAACCTCACACCCCAGGCACCTCCATAGCACATCGGAAGTCATGTAAGCCAATCAGCCTCCAATAACGTACCTGTCAGTTGAGAATCATGATGATAATGGTGCCTGCTTCACAGTATTGTGAGGATTCAATTAAATGATATTTGCAAAAAAATGTTTGAAAGTGTGTAGATGCTCTGTTATTTTCTACCCTCTCACAGAAATCCCATTCAGAATATCCCTCCACTCTGCAACCTGCTGAGGTGAATTTGTGGTTTAAGAGCTATACAATTTGACTGTGTCCCCACCCAATTCTCATCTTGAATTGTATTTCCCATAATCACCACGTGTTGTGGCAAGGACCTCATAGGAAGTAATTTAATCATGGGGGTGGTTACCCTCCTGCTATTCTCGTGATAGTGAGTTCTCGAGATCTGTTGGTTTTATAAGGGGCTTTTCCCCGCTTCCATCAGCACTTCCCCTTGCTGCCACCATGTGAAGAAGGATGCGTTTGCTTCTCTTTCCACCATGATTGTAAATTTCCTGAGGCCTCCTCAGCCCTGTGGAATTGTGAGTCAATTAAACCCCTTTTCTTTATATATTACCCAGTCTTGGGTACATCTCTATTGGCAGAATGAGAACGGACTAATAAAAAAGGCTGGAACTGAATCTATGTGGAGAAAATATAGTAGGGAGGGGTTGGGCAAACTCTTAGGAAATAAGTGTTTTTACACTCAATAGAATACAGTAACTCTTGTGCATTGCTGGTAGACACGTAAAATGTTTCAGGTTCTGGACAGTGTGGTGGCTCCTCAAAATTGTAATCATAGAATTACAATAAAATTCATGAATTCCTCTTCTGTTTACTTAAAATAATGCAAAGTGAGGACTTGAACAATAATTTTTACTCCAATTTTCTTAGCAGCTTTATTTACAATATCCAAAAGGGGAAAACGATCCAAATGTCCACTGACAGATGAATGGATAAACAAAATGTGGTAAATACATATAGTGGGATATTATTCAGGCTTAAAAAGAGATGAAAATCTGACATTTGTGACCACATGAATGAACCTTGACATGATGCTGAGGGAAATGAGCCAGACACAAAAAGATAAATATTGTATGTGAGGTACCCAGAATAGTCAAATTCATAAAGACAGAAAGGAAAACAGGTTACCAGGGGTTGAAGGGAGTGGCAAGGAGGAGTTACTGTTTAATGGATACAGAATTTCACTTTGGGAAGATGAAAACTTCTAAATATTGATGATGGTGATGGTTGCACAGTAATAGCACTGAACTGTACACTTAAAAATTATTAAAATTATATGATATGCATATATTATATGATATGCATATTAAAATTATATGATATGCATATATTACTAGAATAAAAAATAAATAAAATATTAAAGCCAACTACAAAAAACAAATCAACACTAATGTCATACTAAGAATGTTAGCTGAGTAATAGTGTGTTTTTCAAATTAATTTTCTTTTATCACTCTTTAGTCTCAATAATCATTTTTGCGGTGTCATTAAGATGACTGTGAATTCATTTGACTTCATTGTAGATTATGAATAGACTAGAGGTCATTCATTTTGCCTTCATCTGGTCCTTCATCAAAACACTAAATAAATGTTTGGTCTTCTGTCTAAAAATGTCCTTCCTTTTGCACCCTAGGTTATGCCATAACAAGCAGAGTTTTGTGGATTTGTGAGACAGAAAAAGATTTATAAGTATTTTTCACCATTTTCTAGATTTTACTAGCTTTCCCCACGTAAGCCCATGTTAGAGCGTGGGCCATGAGATCCCTGCGGCTTGTCCAGCTCTGAGGAACCCAGCCATGCAATGCCACATCTGGGCTGCCACTACTTCAGCTTTCCTTCCTTCTCTCTCTCAAGACCTCATTGCACAAATCACATTTTTTTCTGTCTTCCATTCTGTTTCTTTTTCCTGTTGATGACATCCTTGTCCCTGTTTTCTGCAACTCCCCTCAACACAGATGACTGCAACTCTAGCAACCAGGAGCCAACATTCTTTCAGTGGACAAAAAAGAGTTCCAATTACTTTTTTCTTAAGGAAATGGATTGCAAGGGATGGTGAATTATTACAATACTGTAATTTGTCAATTGCAGTCAAACTGTTCTGAGAAATAATGACAAGGCATCATTCTGAGGTTTAATTGAAGAAGTCTTTTCCCAAGCTCCACTCAAACATGAAGGAAAGGCAGCATAACTCAGTGATTAATAGCATTCACTTTGGAAACAGCCTTCATCACTAACTAGATAAAGGACAATAAATTTTAGAGTCTTCTTCCTGGGGATAATACTTGTGAAGTGAAATCAGGCTTGCAAAGTGCAAGGTCTATATTTGTTTATTTTGTACATAATAGTTGCTATGCTGATGATAATAAAATGGAAAAGTATTTTTCTCTGTGTTTTATTACTAGGCATGTTTTTACCTTCCATTTTACTCCTTTACAAGGTACATTAATAAATTATTTAAAAATATATGACTACTAACCTAGATTTGTTGCTTCTGGAGCCTAAAGCTGTAATAAGCAATTGGTATTCCTGGAGTCCCTCATTCAAAAGAGTTGAGTGAAAGCCCATGTTGTAGGGTCATACAATCAGTGATTTTATCAGTCTCATCCCAGATTTCTACCACCTCTGGGTCCACGCTATTACCTAAGAGATTCTTTACTTGCACATCAATAAGTATTAATGGATCCATGTTAATGGTCACTACTTGGAGGGAATGGGTCCCTTGAACTACAGATATCACTAAGTAGCCCACAGAGCACCTTCAAGGGGCATCCAAGTCTCCATAAATAATGTGAATGGAAGGAGTGAGAAGATGTGGTTGTTTTTTTCTTACTACATTCATCTTTTAAATAATAAGTGTCTATTCAATTAAGTAGGCCCTCATTACTCAATTCTTGCAAGATCAAGTCTGGGCTGAAGTGAAGTACAAAAATAATACAAGTCTGATTATCTTTGAAGAAAGCTATAAGCTTTGCATTCGAGTCAGAGATGTTCAAAGACTGGTCCAGGACTACACAGGTAGTGAATTTGTGAACTGAGTTGGGAGCATGAGTTTTCTTCCTCTTGATCACGCTCCAGCCAGTAGCATCTGCAGATTGGGCACCATGTGGTGAATACTGAGTTCAGCGGCTGTCTAAGCAGTGTATGGAGGGGGCCGGTACTTGGTTGGGTGCAGTAGGAAAAGAGCTTTGTTTTTCCACCAATCATTGCTTTCAAACACTGTTTGGAACAGCACCCTTTCTGTTCATGTTTATGCTAATTTCCAGCCAGTCTCTATTATGAGCTTCTCATTTGGTAATTAGGACTTACTTTAAGGTTTAGAAAAGTCCATTTCACCTGATTCAAACCTTCACTCCATTCCCAATTCAGGCCTGACCCATAGCTAGAGAACCTTCAGTGCAAAAGGGAATGTGGTCTGTTCTATTATTTTTTTTTTAACTTTTATTTTAGTGCCAGGGGTGACTGTGCATATTTGTTCTACATATAAATTATATATCGTGTAATTACATACTGTGTAACGTGGGGCCTCGGTGTACAGATCATTTCATCACCCAGGTAATAAACATAGTACCTGATGGTAGTTCCTCTATCCTCACCCCTCCTCCCAACTTCCACCCTCAATTAGGCCCTGGTGTCTGTTGTTCCCTTCTTTGTGTCCATGGTTACTCAGTGTTTAGCTCCCACATATAAGTGGGATCACGTGGCAATTTCATTTTCTATTTCTGCATTAGTTCACTTGGAATAATGGCCTCTGGCTCCATCCATGTTGCTGCAAAGGGCATGATACTCTTTTTCGTGGCTGCATAGTATTCCATGGTGTATTTGTACCACATTTTCTTTATCCAGTCCACTGCTGATGGGCATCTAGATGGATTCCATGCCCTTGTTATTGTGAATAGTGCTGTGATATTCACGTTCTTGTCTAGTTTAGTTACCTGCTCTTATTCCTGAGACTAGCACCACAAGGGTAAAGTGGAAGAAGACTAAGAACATGTACAGAAGTCTGAACTGGATTGGTTTTGTTATGAGATGTTCACTGAGGCCCTTCTCATGACTGACATTCAAATACTGAGGTTTTCCTTGGAGGCGGATGTATAAGTTTTTCAGAAGCCATGGGCAACATGAATACTGCATGCTTCCAAGAAACAGATGGTGAACTTGTCAACCCCCTTTTAGTTCCCTCCCTCTCATTAGCAGCTCTTGCACCCAGAACTCATCTCACATCCTTGTGTTACTGGCTACTCTCTTGGTCTTGGTCTAAAAGCATCCTAAGTTTGGCTACTTTCTTCAGTGTTCACAGAGCCCAGGGGAAACTCCATATCACAGCCTAGGCTACCATGTGCTACTGCTTGAACATCCATCAGCTCTCCCTGCTCAGACTACATAGAGCGGAGGGTTCACTGGCTGTGCCAGCTGAGCTCTAGTGTATTTGGCCCAACAAGGATAAATCTAGCACCTTCCTCTTAAAGGAGAGTGTAGGGATTCAGCCCAAGAAGGATAAATCTAGCACCACCCTCTTAAAGGGGAGTGGGAAGATTCACTGCTGCTTCTCTTTTTAAGCACTTATCAAATATATGTATACCAGTAAAGTTTTATAACATATTTTTAAATACACCAAAATAGTCTTTCTGTGACTGTGTGTTGAATAGAGAAGTGAACAAATGAAGACACTTTCATGGGTGGAGATATCTCCTGTGTTCGTACTCTCCTCTTAAGTAGATCAAAACTTGCTAATGGTAGAAAAAAGCATGGCATCCTACAGTTCTTTTAATCATATGAATGTACACTGATGTTAATTCATACCCTATCAAATTGCTTAACAATTCCAATGATATATTTCTTGCTCCCTATTTTGATTATCAATATTTTGAAGTTATTTACCCACTTAATAGCATGACAAAATTATTGTGCTGATAAGCCACATTAGAAGTATGAAAAGGATGAAATAGCATACAGAGACAGGCTTGGAGTTCTTGGAGAAGAGGGGAGGAGAAAGACCACTGGCATGTACTGATCACCTAACATGGTTACTGCTGTATGCCATCTTTCTTAGCTCTTATAACAATACAGCAGGGTGGTTACATGATAGTTGTGGAATCCTGGGCTGCAAGAAATTTAATATGTAACTATAAGCACATGGCTGCCTAGTAAGTTGCAGAAGGATTCAAATTCATGTATGTTTCAAAAGCCCCTTTGCTTAGTCTTGGTGAGCACTGAGGTGGGAGAAGGTGGTGTTTTTGCATGCTCTGGTGCTAAACTCCTCTTCTCAATTTCTCTCTCACTGGACTTGTTTTCTGATGAGAATACACAAAATAAACATTTTCCCACTTGACCCTGAGTTCCATGGGACAGGGAACATATGTTGTGTAGATCTTGGCTCCCAGTGTTTAGATACTACCTTTGCTGGACACTCAGTGAGTGCTCTGTATTTTTAAATAAATTAATAAGCAGAATTAATAAACAGTACGTGGTGAGGCTCAGTGATACCCAGAAAAGAGTAGCAAATACATAAGTGAACACCTTAACTGTGATCATCTAAAGACAAGTTTTGGGATGTGTCCACATTTTTAAATTTTAAAAAATTCTGAAATCTGACACCTTTATTCTTTTGTGAATATACTAGTGCAAAAAAAGAGAGAGAGACTTTTATTTGAGAATAGTTTTCCTTTATAAGACAGGGATGAGCAGATTGTGGCAGCTGAATGGAACATCCTGGCAGACTGCATCAGGAGAATGATAACGTGAGAATCAATGTTTAAAACATTCCCTTAAAAACCAACTCTCAAAAAAGTTTTTTAAAAAACAATCTCAAAAATGCTGAAATATTTGGAAGATATGAGCAGGAACGAACAATTACCTTCATGTTATTTAAATCTCTCATTTCCTAATTGTTCCTGGCCTTGCTCATAAAGATCTCTAGATAAAGTTAATTGACTTTAAATATGAATGATAAGCTCTTTTACAAGTTTTTTTTAAAAAAAAATATGTTTTATGTTCCTGGAGAACCTATCATTTTATAATCCTGATCTGGAAACCAGGAGCTGCCACAAATGATAGTGCTAAATTTGTTCTTTAAATGGTAGAACAAAAATGCAAGGTGACTTTACAAAGGAAGGATGATTTGAGTCTCTGCTCCTACATCCATGCTTTGATTGTGCAAAAGAAGTCCTTACTAATTCTCCACCCACCAATTCTGGGGACAGCTCAGGGGTTTGTTGGCCCAGCCTATATCATTCTCCCATGCTGGATGCTTCCTTCTTTTGAATATGAAAGTCCAAGTTCTTCATTTTGGAGACTTGGATTGGCTCTCCTTACTCCTCAGCTTGCAGACAGCTTATTGTGGGACGTTGTGAGTTAATATTTAATACATTCCCTTTTATATAGCAATCTATCCTATTAGTTCTGCCCCTGTAGAGAATTCTGACTAATACAGTGGGCATGCTGATTTGGGTACAGAAATAAATATCCTTACATTTGGCATTACACTAGGGGGATATTTCTTTCCTTCTGGTGAAAAATCCTCCAAGAGCAGACTTACCAGATATCTTATTGTGTTCTTCATCTGTTTGTCAAATTGCTCTGGATTTCATATCACAGGCCCCCAACTCCATCAATGGGGCAGAATTTTAAAAGGTGCAACTCTGCCTTCCTGTTTACATATATGCAGATCTGCTCTCTCTTAACCAGACTGCTTAGATGAAAATTTCAAATACAGCCCCAAAGACTCTGCACTTAGGGGGTCCATTTTATGGTGCTGAGACAGTCTGTTTCAAATTCATCTCTCAGCCAGTAATACTCCCACCTCACCTGTAAACTATATTGAGGAGGCTCTACCAACTCTCACCTACCCAAACATCTGTCTGCATTCCTTGTTCCTAAGGTGACAGGCTAGCTTTTAATAAAATAATGATGATGCTCTTGATGATGATGATGATCATTATCAGCATTATCACAGCAATACTAATAGGTCCAGGATACCAGGATACATTGTAGGTAAAAGTAGCTCGAGCAATAAAAACATTCATCATCTGCATAACAAGATACTCCTGGGAGAGGAGAATTCCTGAACTAGTCTGTTCTCCTCTCAGCTGCATTGCTAAGAACTCAGGTTCATTCCTCCTCTCTGTCCCCTATACTTAATGTGCTGATTTTTGTCCTCAAGCTCACTTCCTTTGTGATCACAGGACGGGCCCTGCAGCACACATCCATATATAGCAAATAAAGTTAGAGGAGGCAAATTCTCTCCTTGACTTCCATTTTTAAGTGAGATTAATTTCCCACAAGCCACCTGGTTTGCATTCCTTCAGTGTCATTGGCCATATTGCCAGCATATGGGCATGCCTCAGCCAATCAGCATAGGGGCATGCCTTGGCCAATCAATCGGCAGTGAAGGCAAAATATTTACTGTGAAGGGCTTGGACCAATCACAACACAAATGAGACTCGGCACTCTCTTGAAGCACTGGCTAAAATGGAGGCCATCAAACATAGGCAGCCCCTACAGGAAGGACGGAAAGGCAAGGGAGTAAATCCAGATGCTACATACATGCTTTAACAGAATTATGCCACATTTGTATCTCGTGATGTAGCCTAAAGCCAGTGAACAGAAAATTAATCCCATAAGAGCAGTGCCTCATTCAGCAAAGGAGCAGATAGTCTTCAGTACCTATGGAATGCAAGATTCTCTGCAAGTCACTGGGGAAAACATGATCAATTATATATGATATTGAACATGTTTCAATTCACTTATTTCTTCATTCATTTACTCAATGAATATTCATCCAGTAAATAGTAGTCTCCTTATTACTATTGTTAAATGATAAACTACTTCCTGCCCTACAGGTCTTGTTACTTGGTGAGGTAAACAAAGCATTCTTTTTAAAAAATGGTTTACATAGTCAAGTAAAGTGGCATGCTGGGGCTGGCTCATACAGGATCTTGAGAACCAACTGGATGTATTTCTTTCCAAGTTTAGAGTACCTTACACTACTGAAATTAGAAAATGTTACAAATCAGAAGACACACACACACCCCTCAGAAGCTATTGCTAAACGTTGACCAGCATGCCCCTGGATATGTTACAACTAAAGTTAAATCATAAGTCGTGAACTGTGACTAATACTCAAATGATGAGTAAAACAATGGCCATAAAAAGCCCAACTAGCTTTGACCCTGATACATGGCAACTACTCAATATAAAAGTGTGCTAGATGGTCGAATTAAGGAAGGAGGGAGAAAATGAGCTACCAAGAAAATTTTGGGGGAAAAGTGGCATTTGAGCTGGATATTGAAGAATGTATGGATTTGGGAAACTTAGAGAAATAGGAGAGGGGTGCTTATGGAGAACAGCATGAAGACAAATCTTGAGGTAGATAAAAGTCTTATGAGTGTGTTCATGTGGCCAGAGTGCAGAGAGTGTTTGGAGGGTTAGGGAATGAACTTAGAGTTTACTCAACCTCTTATGGTCAGGACCGTGCAAGTCAGCATGCTAAGGCTTGAGGAAGTGGAGATGGACAAGATACTGCCTTAGAGGCAATTCAGCCAAACTGCCCTGTTCCATGTTTGAAGTTTGGACCATCCCAGTTAGTCTCTTGATTGTATTGACCGTTAACTAGCTTCGCTTCATTTTTTTTTATAGGACGTATATTAAGTATCTCTGCATTCTAGCTCATGGATATATTGATTACTTGGTTACTACCTAGTTATTTTACTGCAATATGAGATTTACAATTTGCCCAAGCCCTGCGATACTAGAAAATAGGAAAGAGTAAAGAAATCTCCTCTTGTCTTGTCTTCTGGTAAAGGTTTTTTGCAAAGAAACACTTCTCCTGTGACTTAGAGAAGACTCATGGGTGCCTGTTTATTTGCCTGTGACACAGCCAAATCAATTCATTGCCCCATAAATGATGGATTGAATTATTTGTGCCCATTGACCAATATGGACAAAAAACCTGCTAACTTGCCTTAACCAAACTATTTTAGCTTCCCTCCTCCCCTACAGAACCCTGAATTCAGCCCACCTCCAAGTACTGGAACCACCACACCACCTGCTCACGCCTGTACCTGGTTCTTTCTACCTTATTTACATCCTGCTATAAAACAAAATTCATTTCTGACTTGCAGATATTATGGTGGGACCATTCTCTCTAAAGAAATAGTCTCTACCCCACTTATTGCAAAAATGCTTCTGAAAAATAGCTTTTCTTACCTAAATCTGGATTTATTTTTATTTGACAGAATTATGTGTTATTCCGTCCCTCTGTGCCTGAAAGTCAGGTCATTATAAGTCCTTAGTGGTCCCAAAAGAGACCTAAGCTGTGCAAGATAAACAGAAAACTACTCTATCCAGGGAAAAGAACTCATTCTCACTCAATGTCATCCAAGATGACAGGCAGGTTAAAGAAAAGGGTTAAACCCACATACACAAAATAAATCTAGAAGGTGTTTGCATGTGACTTCTAAAGAACTTTACTTTTCTGACTGACTTTGACAATTGTAAGAAACGTATTGAGATTCTTTGAGAAGGGTAACCGTTTCATTAATTTGACATTCCTCCACAACAAATAAAAACAAAAATTAATATTATCAAATAATGAATATATTCATATGGCAAGAAAAAAATGTTCATTGGTACCAAAGATAAAATAAGTCTATGATTTTAGAATCATCAGTTAGGACTTCTTTATGTAAGAAAGTATGATATTGGAACCAATACTAAGGTGGGCTGGCTGACATTTACAATTGTTTCAGACCCACTTATTAGAACTATATTGATCAAAAAACATTCAAAGTCCTATAAGAGCATATTATATTTTAATGAACAGCTTGAAGTGCATTAAAATACTCATGTAATTTAAAATGATGTATACTTACTAAAATTGCTCTGATTTAACTATTAACCTGGTTACTTCTACTAGAGTACAGAAGTTTAAATAACCTTATGTCTTTGAAATTAATAACATAAAAGAAAGACACAAACAAAAACTAGATATGAGATCTGAGAATGCAGAGCTTTGCTGCCTCCTTCACTCTCTTCTCCCTTCTCCCTTCTTTCCTTCCCTCCTTCCTTCCTTTTTTCCTCCTCCTCTTTCTCCCTCCTTTCCTCTCTTCCCTCCCTTTGTCTCTCCCTTTTATTTATAATTTGCTTAAACTTTTTAATGAACTGTCTTATCCCAAAATCTCCACTTATTTGGTGATATTCAATTAGATACTGAAATAATTAAAATGCACCAATGAATCATTTTTAAAAGTGATGGAAGCTAGTGAGGCCTCTGTCACTTGCCCTGTACAGCTCAGATAGCCATTTTTTATGGTTGTTGTTTTAAGCAGTGAAGTATTAAAAATACATCATTTTTATTGTAGTATTTCTAAACTTAGAAAGGAGAGCTAACTTCCTCCCAGTCACCTCGCTCATTACCAGGAAAACTTAGAACACATTTTGAATCAACTATTCCTCCTCTCCACTTCTGTAATCATTAAAGTTGCATGTTTTGCACTGAATTGAATTATCAGAAGCAGTATGACATGTTCTTTCATGGCTAACAAAGAAATCATATAACATGTCTTTTATATCAGTAAAATTCATAAGCCTTAAGTATCACTGAGGTAGAATTTCCAGAGTTAGCAAATAAAAATACAGAACACCCAGTTAAATTTGAATTATTTCTAATTGCCTGTACATATGTACACTGAAATAAAAGAAAATGTTGCATGAGACATATGAATACTAAAACATTAATTGTGGCTAATCTGAAAGAATTACGTTTTATACTTCTTTAACTATATCTGTTCTGTGTGATTTGGCTCTTCTTAATAGTTCCTTGCTTGACAGAACTTCCTTACTGAGTTCCTTACAGTTGGAGTCTCTGTTTCTTTACCACATCTAACTTACTCAGTTCTTTGTTCATTGAAAATTATGCTCAATATTAGCATTATAAACCAATTTATTGACTATATCTTGACACTCTGAGATTGCTATTCAGATTTTATTTGTTCAAGCACAAAATACTATGTTTCGTGATATTATTTATTTTTTCACATTTCAGGATTATATGGAATTTCCTTATCACCTTCTTGAAATATTATTTTCTGGCACACACAAAAAAAGTGTTGTCATCAAATTTTGTCACCTTCTTAAATCCTACATATAAGTCTTCTAAAATTTGCTTTTGTTTCTTAAATCGCCTTTGGAAGGTTCTTCACATGAGAAAAAAATATTACAAAAGCAAGGGGAAATGTGTTCTGCATTTTGATTACTTGTACCCACAGTTGCCCTAAAAGGTGAGGCATTTATATCTTTCAAAATCTCTGTAATGGTTAATGGAACTATTACATTTTAAAATTATGCAAGTAGATTTTTACCTGGTACTTAAAAAAATTCATTTGCAAATTTGGAATTAGAAAGTGCTTCTGAATGATAGAAGGACACAGAGTGGTTCGAGCTGAAAGATGGATGATTGACAGTGTGGAAGGCCACCTCAAGGTCTGCTGCCACTCATATATCAGTTTCATTTGAATTTCCTTTACACACACAAAAATGTATTATTATTTTCTTTGGCACTGGTAAAGGATATCATGCATCTCCCATGCTTAGCTGTTAGTATTTGCTGGCTTATATCTTACTTTTCACTATTTTTCATATTGAACGCACAATTGCATACTACACAAAGAGCTTCAAAAAGACATACTACTTGTTTGGTAAATATCCACTGCCCATAAAATTTATCTTGACATTCACAGTTGCATTTTAGCATTTTGGGAATTCAAATATACACGATAAAAATGGACAATAGCAACCATCACAAAAATGGAAAAGATTAAATTTGAGCATCTTAATGTCCATCTTTGGCAAGTCTGAACTGTGACCAGGATTTGAATGAATGGTCACAGTGGTTGCAAATATGTAAACTAATGATAAATTAAACTCAATATCTGTTATGGTAAAGGTAAACTTCTCATTTTCCTCCAAGGCAGAGTTGAAATTGTAAGGGAGGAATAGCCTCTCCCAAATAAAGCCTGAGCTGATGTTGGGTGAGGTTTGAAGAAGCTCAGCCTGAAGAGGTTTGTGAGGTTCCAGAGGTGAGAGTGTAGGGAACTGAGGACATGTGTCCCTGGTCACTGGAGTTAGTTGACTTTCAGAAGCACCATCACTAGGGTGAAGACCGGCAGATTGGTGTTGTCTATAAGTGAGGGCTGTCATTGACAGGCTGACTTTCAGGAGCTGGAGCTGTCATTGACTGGCTGATCTTCAGAAGTGTAGTTACTGGAGTGAGGCTGTTGCTGACGCTGGCTGGCTCCTTTTCAGAAGCACAACACAAGTGAAGCTCTCAGGGATCGGCTGATTTTCAGAGCATGTGCACTGATGCGAAGTTATTTCTCATTAACACTGGGAGCTAGTTCACTACTTGGGACTCAGGCCAGAGAGCAAATTTTTCCCTTCTTGAGGGTGAAAAGATGTATTTTTAATTCTTCTCCGCCACTGTTTTGGTCTTCCCTCAGCCAACCCTATGGGAAAGACCAGAAGAGGCTGTCCAGATTTTTGTATATAGAGGTATGATTGTCAGCTAGGTAAATGACTGAGGCGCCAATTACCATGGCAGAAAAAAATAGCTCTCTGTGCCAGTTTTTGTAATTTGTTGGTAAAGGCTGAGTCTAGGACATTTAGGGCTTCCTGATAAAGTCAATATAGGACATGAGACAAAACTCATTAAATACAGGATGTATCCTGTACGTGCCAATGCCTGTCAACCCTTCATAGGCATCGACTGCAGAGGATGTGTTATCAATCTGTGACTCATTGTCACGCGGACAATCGCGAGAATAATGTGCTAAAATGTTAAGACTAGGTCTGATTATTTAGCAAATGCAGTAGATGAGACCCTTGTCCGTGTCTACCCATCATTTCTGAATCTATTCATTAGATGCATGTCTGTGCTTTCTTGGAACTTAACATTTTCACACTTCGTGTTTCTCCTGAAGCACATGTGTTTGAGTGGAAGATTTCCAACATGAAAATCTCCAAGATGACACTCCACAAGCTCACATTTGAAGCGTAGGAATACAGACATTACAATATCTGCAAGTTCTCTTTGCATGGTCTACATAGTGAAGGCTTGAGGGATGTCCAAAGATGTCATTTCATCCTCAAACAGATAAACACTGTGAAAGAGAGAGACTACTGGGTTCACCACATCACATTGTTTTTGAAATCTAATTGTTGATTTAATGACCTCTCTCTTTTTTGCCTACACTATTGCCTAGTAAACTATTCCACATATTCATGATTCTCTGCACGGGGGAAAAAAAAAAAAAAAAAAAAAAGAAGAAGAAACACTTCCTGACATCTGTTCTGAATTTGTTTTTCTTTAATTTTCATTTATACCCTCTTGTTCTATCATCTGTGTTGGGCTCAAAATAGGAAACCATGTTGACATTTTCCAAACCATTTAAATTTTATGTTCTTTAATTAAAGTCCCCCTCTTAACTAGATAGACATCTAACCTGGTGGGTAGATGCCGTGATACTACATCCAAATGAAGACAATATTTTTAAAAAAATCTTCTCCCTCCTACAACAAAGAAAAATAGAAATCTTGAAGTTATAGTATTTCTGTGTCATCCAAAGCCAAAGGAGATTCACATACTTTTATTTTTGCCCTAAACTTGCCTGAAACGATTTGAAAGAGTAATATAGGACTTCATATCCCACAGCACTGGCGCCACAGGCTGCTTTTCATGAGTTGTTTTTGTTGCTGTTGTTTGGGGGCAATAGCATTTGTGTTGGTCAGAAACCCTGGCTACGCAGACTAATTCCAAATTTCTCAGCTCATATATCCTCCTCACAACCTTCAAAGCTAATATAAGGTCCTCTGCACTAAACCATTGTATAAACTACATAAATAAAACAGGCTTGTCTTTTTTCTATGAGCTACAAAGGCACACCAAACTTAAGTACGAAATGAGTAAAGGCTCTTTTCAGGTGAGGTTTTTAGTGACATCGGAACCAATGTGTTGGAGACTAAATTATTTAAAAGCAGAGCCATGAACCTCATTCTATTTAATATCTGTGGGCCCCTCCCTCAGACTCTAGAAGATTGCCTTGCAAGTAACTGATGTTCCACGATTTCTCTTATTTTATTACTTAGATCAGCATATGTACCTTATGAAGGATAAAGAGTGGCAGGATATCTGAGAAAAAAAAATTTAAATTCAGAATATCTGACAAATGTCTGAGAAAAAATTTTAAATTCAGAATATCTGAGAAAAAAATTAAAATTCAGAAATGTAATCAACATATCTTTGTTTTTAAGTACTATGCTGGAAATGAGACCTATATGCTGGAAATGAGATCTGTTCCGAGCAGATCTGGTACCTGCCCTCACGGAAACTTACTTTCTAGGATGAAGCTAGACAATAAGCAATAAAACCAACAAGTAGATGCTACAAATCATGATAAGCTCTATGAAAGAAAAATTAGAGTATCACAAAAGATTAATTCAGAAGCTCAGACTTTAGATTTGGTTGTCCAGGAAGACTGCTCCAAGTCTGTGACACTTATGGGAAGACCTGAAAGACAGAGTGAAAGGAAGACTGTTCCTGGAGGAAGGAACAGCAGGTGTGTGATGATGCTCTGCTACCAAGGCATTGCCCCACTCCACCCTCTCTGCAGTGGGAGCAGAAGCTGGGGATGGTGTCATTTTTTAGGATCCTTTTTCTCACGTGGTTCCCGGTTTGCCAACCAGATAAACCTACATGGATCTGGAAACAGAAGTGGTGTTGACCCCACAGCTCTCTATAGCTGGACACAGCCAGACCTGGAAGTGGAAGTGGGATTCACAGAGGCTCCTGGGCAGGCTGTGTGGGCACACCTGCCGGGCTGCTGCAGGCGAGGCAGTTGGTGGCAGCTTTCAAAGGTGCTGTTAAGAATTTAGCAGTTTCCTGGCAAGCTTGTGGGAACGATCACCATTGGCGTTTCAGGCTGAGGTCCCAAAGTCTGTTCTCCTCTTTCAACTGGAACACACCTGACCTCTTCTCTCACATTCTCCCAGTGTTCATGTAAGCCTAATTCTCACAGTAAGCCACCTTTTCCCAGAATACTTACCATGAATCAATTTTTTACCCAAACTCCCACTGAGATGGCATGGGTAAGTCTTAAGAAGGGAATACCCTTGGCATAGTCAAAGAGGTCAATGCCAGTGAGATGCAAAACAATCTATTGCCTTAGAAAAGAATTCTGAGAAAACCCCACATTACAGCAGGTCTACTAGCACTGGGGCCTTTGGGAGTTTGCGTACACTTTTTTCCCCCTACAAGTTTTCTGGTTTTGTAAGCTGTAAGGATCCAACAGCCTTGAAAAGTTTGGACCTTCTTGGTCTTTCTCTATGCTGATCATTCTGAAAACAGGTGAGATGTTAAGTAGAAACAAAAAAATAATCACTCTTCACTCCCTTTAATGGTATTGTCCGAGCTCTGGAATAGGCTCTGAGATACACTGGGAACATATACCATGTCAAGGAAACTGTTCCACTGTTCCCAAAGCCCTGACACAGCAGGATGTTGATTATTTAGAAATTACAAATTAGCTTCCCATTAAAATACATATCATTAAGTGATTAAATATGGGGAAGTAATGTCCTACAAAATATTTACAGTCTGCTAACCCTAAGCAAATCATTTGTTTAAAAAACAAAC
Organism: Plecturocebus donacophilus; assembly: GCA_004027715.1. Taxonomy (NCBI): domain Eukaryota; kingdom Metazoa; phylum Chordata; class Mammalia; order Primates; family Pitheciidae; genus Plecturocebus; species Plecturocebus donacophilus. The sequence continues at coordinate 35,579 of PVKP010006798.1, read as the reverse complement.
ACACAAACATAGTCGTCCTCTCTAGGATGTACTAAGATCATAGATCAGAGGATTTTCGTTTGTTTTCAATCAACTCTAAGTCTGATTTTTTCCCAATAAGATTGGGTTTTCAAAGGTGCCCAGCTCAGGGGGATGAGAGACAGAGCAACTGGTGATGCTGTTTTTTTAATGATGATTCGCCTTCCCCTGATGGGAACTCGAACTCTGCTGAGCTATGAGGCCAATTATCACAATCTCTGGTTTTTGTTTCTCAAGAAGTAGAAATTATGAGATGCTTATTTTTATTTTCATAATTAAGATATAATTTATGTATAGTGAAATTCCTTCTCCCAATGTAGAGTTTGTACATTTGGACAGTACAGCACAATTAAAACAGTGTCTCCACCATACTTGGCCTCCCCATCCTTGCAAATAAACCCCAGTAATTTAATAGGTGGATCTGAAATATAAATCCAAAGTTGTCTTTGGAAGAGTGTGCTGAAGCATTCCCCCATACCGTCTAGCAGTCTCCCAAGGTTTCCAGTGAAGGAAGACAAAGAGATGGCATTGGGAATTCCAGCAGGTATGTCTGCCCAGCCCTAGATCCACACAGGCTAGGGTCTACACCTGATCCTACCAAATTGCCCATTGAGTTCTTGGGAAAATCCACTGGAGTTACTAATTCTCAGTTTTCTCTTCTGAAAAACATCATGGGGACAATGATGCCTATGACACAGTGCTACTGAGAGCAATAGATGCAGAGTGAGGTATTTCACACGTAGAAGGCACTGAGTCAGTGGTACCTCTAGCACTCAAGACCTATCCCTGGTGACTCCAATGTTTACCAGGGGTGGACTGAATCCTGCATCCTCAAGTCAGGTACCTCCATCGCTTCGGGAAAGAAGAATGAAAGGAAAGAATCCCACCACTCAGACATGGACACGTGATGGAAGAAGGGGGAACAAGAGCTAGCCAGCATATCTGGCCTTAATGTTTGCACGGTTTATCAATCTATCCACATAAAACACAATAAGGTGACTTCATTTTATTTCATCTTTTCCTCTCATTTCAATCTTGGGGCTTTATTCTCCTCCTGCATTTGGTTTTCTTGGTATAATTACTTACTCTTTCTGAACTGCCTGTCCTTTCAAAGTGCTTACTTTGTGTTGTCACAGAAGTACACATTTTTGGCCAAAGTGATGCAATTTGCAGCCAAATGAAAAAGAATATGTGCAATTAATGAAAAAACGGCAGTGGACTATAATTTACAGATTATTTGGCAGGAGCTAAACGAGTGAGACATGGCCCACTTTGTTCTCAGCCCTGGTTCCTGTAAAGTCTTCTTTCCATTTTATGCAAATAATGTAACAGAGAAATGAAAACTAGGGATTATAAGTGTGGAAGAATTTCACAATGCCCTTTCACTCAAAGGGACAAATATTTGAGGATCTACAACAAGATCCCTGCCATGACTATTACATGCCCCCAAATGCTACCATATTGAACTAATTCCTCCATAATTGCTCTGTTGCAAACATAATTTTCCATGTAATTAAAAAGATTTGCACAGCATCTTCAAAGATATTATACAAACTAAACAAGTAACTTTATATTAGGGTAAGCTTTCAAGGAATTTGGAGTATGGGGTCATTTGACACCCATTGAGTTGGATGGAAAAAAGATCTATACACTCTTCCAGGGCATCTGAAAATGATCCTGCCATAAGAAAAACTGGATGTATGGGCTCTTGTACCCTGATTGTAGGGAATAAGTTAGTGAGAAAAGAAGCCATGTATCCTATGAAGTAAAGGAAAGAGCAAAGATTTTTGTAGTTAGAAATATTTAAGTCTCTGCTTATAATTTTGTTATTTAGTGTAAGTAATTTAACCCATCTGAGCCTCAATTTCCTTTCTGGTCTATAAAATGAACCTAGTAGGAGTTCATCAAATCTCACATTGGATACATAGACAGGGCCAGATTGTCCAGAACCCTGCAACGCTTGGATTTTATTCTTAGCACACTGGGACACCACTGAACTTATAAGCAGACGAGTAATCTTTCCTCACTACATTCTCAATAGACTGCTGGATTGGTTAAGGCTTTCTGATTAAAAACAAAAGGATCTAATTCTGTCTAAATGAAGAAATCTGAAAGGATAAAACCTCTGAAAAACTTGCTCTTCGAAAGACTGCAATAGCAAGGCTCTTTGAGCATCTCAGCGGCAGGAAGGAGCGGATCCTCAGCCTCCAGTAGTCCCAATTCTTGTTATCCTTGCTCAAGATTCCAACTTGGGAGTCAGCATCTGAGTGTTTAGCTTGGATCGCATGCAAACCCCTTGACAGACATGTGAGGCCAGGGGGATCCTCAATCTATAACCCCACCAAGGCTAATGCAATGGCGAGAAAACTGTTCTCAAGGAACAATTATGATGTCTCCACCAAAATCAGGACTTTGATCCTCAGAGGGCACAGAAAGCAACCCCAACTCCACCATAGTTACTAGTTTGGGGGAATCAAGAGGGGAAGAGATAGATTAGTTGGAAGTGGCTGCAGAGATCCAGGCAGGAGCCAAAGGTGGCCTGGACCAGACAGAAGTTCAGGGAAGGACACGAGGGGAGACCTGAAATCGAGTTTAGACGTAGAACCAGCAGCCCTTGCTGATGGGCTCCCTGCGGGGATTGAGAAGAGGGGAAGAATAAAGCTTTCAGGTTGAGGATGGCACTCAATGGGCTGGATGATCTGTGATTCATCCTCATCTATTACCAGGACTGCCTTATTAAAGGAAAGAATAGATGCATATGGCATAGAACATGCTGAGCTTAATATATGCATATAGGGAACACAGATATGCACGATGCATATGGGCCATAGCATCTGCAAATCTATTTTAATAAGCACTTTTATTAAGCTTAAAAACAGCCTTCCTATATATATTTTTTTAGTTTGATGAACATATTTTAAATTATTTCTTTACTCATGGAGCATTTTTAAATTTATACATATTTTGAGGTCTTCCTTTCTTTCTTTCTCTTTTATTTATTATTGTTATTATTTTTACTTACTGAAGCCCTAATCCAGTCTCCCTGGGCACCGGCCCTCCACTTGGTGAAGCACATAGCTCAACAGGCAGCATGAGAAAGAGTGATGGAGGGAGGTGAGGGCACCGTTCATTTCAAAACTAAAAATATCATCCCAAATTCTAGGATATTGATTCACTCCTCCTCGAGACTATTAGAATGAGTTTCAAAAGTTCAGAGACTATTTTGGTCGGAAGCCTGAAGTTCTTCGAAATAACAGCAAGCAGCTGCTCCTCTCCGCTCTTTCCAGCTATAAATACAGGGCACTCGGAGAGATTTTTGAGTCAGTCACAGAGGGTGTGAGCACTTATTTTCTTTTCAATTTTTCTTCCATTGTGTCATATTTCTCTACAAAGCAGAGGTGGAAAATTAATAGGCCCAGTGGAAATCAAGTTTCATTTTTTTCCACAGAAGAAGGAGCCTTATCAGCCTTATTGTTCTGGTTCGGGAGGCTCTGATGTCCCATTGAAAGAGGAAGGTGAAACCTCTCTAGATCACCCTCAGTACCCGGGGGTTCCTCAAGGTTCCCAGGACCTCAGTGTGACAGCCGGGAGAAGTCAGGGCTTTGGGGTCTGTGGAACCTGAAATCTTACCCTGGTTCCCACATCTATCAGCTGGGTCACTCAGAGGTGATCTTAAGTCTTGAAGATTCTTTCTCAGAGACAATGGAGCTGAGGACACCACCTCCCAGGGTGGTGAGGAGAACGAACGTGGCCACCCACGTGAGAGCATCCCCTGGGCCACGTGACACCCCGTGAGGGTGGAACTGAACACGTATCACTGTCCTTATCCTTTTGTCCACGTCTGTGAGAAGCAGTGGAATACACAGGCAGGTCTTGGTATACATGTGGGCCCTCTGCCCATCAGAAATGCTGACTGAGCGCTGTTTAGACCTCTTATGACAACAGAGGAGCCATAGTTGGAAAGGATGGATCCCCTCAGGGAGCCACAGGGCCCATGAGCAGGTGGACACCGCTCACAGGGAGCACTGCTCAGCTGGCCCAGCGGGCCCAGCCCCGCCATGTGGCCTGTACCACGTGTGCCTTCAACCACACTTCAGAGTTGACTCTGGCTGCCCTCGCCTGAGTGACATGGCCTCTGCCCTGCTGTAGAGCATCCTTCCTGGTCACTGGCAGAGGCTTCTGCCCAAAAGCAAAGGAAGGCCTTCTCTGGAGCTGTTTTTAGGGAAGCAAGGCCTTCATGGGGCTGGTAAAATTCAGTTTATAAAGCTTCTCCTAGGGACTGCCTCTATGAGTCTCCAGGGTGCCTGCAAATCCTGGAGGGTGTAGTTACTTCCCTCCCAGAGCAGTGAGAAGGGGCCACCCTGTTCCTTCTTCAGCTCACTGCCAGCAAAGCTACCTGCCATCATGGTCACTGTCCTGAAAATGGCATAATTCAGTTTTCTCTTGAGAGACAATACAGCAAACCTGCTACCAGCACGAACTCTGAGCCAGACCAACAGGTTGGAAGCATGATTTTGCCACGTACTAGCTGTGTGACCTCAGGGATGTAGCTTAACTTCTCTGTGCCTCTGTGTCCTCCCCTGTAAATGGGAAAATAAGAAGACCTATCTCATAGGAAATTGTTGTTATGGAAATTAAGCAAATGAATGAATGTAAGGTACTTAGGAGAGAGAATAATATAAAGTGAATGTTGGCTATTAGCATGTTTAGTTATTTATTTAATTTCAGAGAAAACTACGGGGACAAATAACCCTAGATTGAAGTTTTTCTTTCTTATCAAGTTGATGTGAGCATACTTTATTAAGAAAAGGATTATGACAACATGGGATAATGTAGTAAGGAGAAGTCAGCCCAGCCTCCTTCCTGTTGCCCATTGCTATGGAAATAGTGGACACCGATCTTACGATTCCAAATCACATTTTGCAAATACAATTGTCTGTTTCACAAAGCAGGAGATGAGAGTCCTGAACTTTCCAACACCATGCACTGTGAAATCACGAACTCCTGCTGCATTTTCACTACCTCGACCCGCGCCTCCCACCCCTTCCCTGCTCCCCGCCAGATTTCAGCACGGCACAGACTTCTCAGAGCATCCTCCCCTGCTGCGGCAGATCACCCTGTGAGACTCAGCCCTGGCAGGGTGAGGTGGCTAACAGTGACTGCATACTTCTGGCCACATTTCTAGAATCAAATAAAACACAGGGAAAAAAAAGAAAACAAGAGGAAAAAATGAGCTCAAAGCGCCGATAATGCAGCTGTTCAAGGTCTTTGGGCTATAACCCGGGAGAGAGTCTGGGATCTTCGTTCTCGGTGCCCCTCCAGGCTCCTTACACATCTCCACTGAAGACAAGCCACTCACACAGCCCGGTGACCCCTCACTTCCACAGATCGCTGGCTCAGGACAGAGCTTTTGTTTCTTCTTTTGTTTATGTATCCATCTCTTAGGTCACTCCATCCCAGACATGCCAATGGGGAGGAAACAGGCTAAGTTATCCATGCAGCCAGCAGGGACATTACGTGGACAAGGCCCGCACCGTGTGAGTGGGTGACCCCAGGGATGCACAGAGTCACTTAGCAATTGCAGGATACTAAATAGCTAAAAGCATCCACTGAAATAACGAGAATAAGTTGTTTTGTTCATAATCAATATTTGAATGAAAAGTATGCATTCAAACTAACAGAGGCTACAAACTCTTCCTCTGGGAAGTCCGCATTTTTCTGCTGCCCACCAGGGTGAGCACTCATAAGGTAGGTTATGGAAGTGACAGAAAATCAAAAACTACATTCTATCTACACATGTGAGCTGAGGGTGTGTGGAATTGTCAATCTTGAATCTGCAGCCATCTGAGCCAGTTGAATTCTGCCTTGACATCACTGGGAAGCCATGGATGGGTAGCATTATCAGAGGTACATGTTAGCAGAATTCCTGTGGCTCTGATTACGTTATAAACTGTCATTAATGAGATACTAAGAAGGTGCATCACATTGTCAGCTTTGTATCTATATGAGTGAGGGCAGAAATTCCCTTTAAATTCTCTTTAATGCTGTCTCTTTAGACTTCAATGCTAGCTTCTTTCCTATCCCTGCAGGAGCCGTGAGCCAACAGCAGGGAGAGGGGGCTTTCAGCAGCTGCCAAACATGACATTTCTGGACAGGCCACCTCACCCTCAGCAGGGGACATCTGGATAGCAGCCTTTCATCTGTCAGCCTCTGCACGTCTGGCTACCTGCAAGGGCCCTGGAGCCGAGGGCGTGTGTGTGGCTGAAGCCTGGCTCTTGTGCCCAGCTGGGCACCAGCAGCACTAGGCAGTGAGGGAAATTTCCTCGCTTCCAGCAGCAACATCTGTTCTGGGAAGCCTTTGTCCATTCCTCTCTGAGATGCACGTATGGCTCCAGCCAGCCTGGAGGAGTGGTCTAATCAATGACAATGCCTGCAATCTGACAGGTGCAGGGCCCCCAGTGGATCACCTCCTGTGGCTTGGGACCAAAGCATTCCAGGAGCAAAAAACTGCCTGTCATGAGCTTGCCACCTGGCTCTGGGGTGTGTGGCATAAAAAAGAAGCAATGCATTATTCACTAATTCCACAAGAGCAGACAGTTGCACAGGGGGCATCCTTTGCTCCAGGGGACGTGAGCTCAAGATGGATAAGCCTGTCCCGTGGGCTAGCTGTGAGTGCCCTCTCTCACTCACAGCCAACCCTGGCCATGCCCTTGTACTAGGATGGTCTCTGCTCTTTTGATTGAGGAAGCTTTTGCCATAGAAATATAAAAATAACTTTTGATCATATGGGAAAGCTAAGTTGGTTTTGAAAAACGGAGGGAGATATTGCCTTGTCTATCCATTTATAAGACCTCAAAGGTCTATTGGGGGATTAAAGAAGATGTAAGTGAAGTGTGTATATATAAGTAGATTCATGTCTGTTTTGTAAATGTATAAAAAAGACCTAAAAGAACACACAACGCACCATGAGCAGAGGTCAGTCCTGGGTGGAGAAGGGGAGCAAGAGGGTGGCTGATAGTGGTTCTCCACGTTCTTCTCTATGCAATCTATATCCTTTGTTTCCAATATAATATAATGTGCATACTGAAAAAATATTACTAGAAGATGTCATGGATGCTTGGCTCATTATGAGTGAGATTATGAAACAAAAGGAATATGAGCCCCTGATTTGGGGAACTCTGTGTTGAATTTCTACCCCTCCCCATTCATCCAGAGGTGCTGTGAGATGGAGTGCTGTTGGTTTGACCATAGCTCTACCACTAGTAGGTGGATTGTAGACTTTGAGCCTCAGCTTCCTCCTCGGTAAAATGGAGATAAGACAATGTAATTCACAGGTCTGTTACCATGAGTTACATAACACAGCTCAATTTTCTGGTGCCAAAGAGCATTTCCACCAGTGTTGCCATAAGCTCTGCCGTCCCGCCCCCCACCCCACTGTTGAGGGAGGGCCACCCCAGCCTTCACATCAGCTCCTCACACAATGCACTGCAGCTCACCTGGCTCATGCTCACTTTCCCACAGTCCCTGAGCAACGCAGAGGCAGTGTCTCTTATCTCTGTTTCTGCAGAGCCGGATTCAGTGTCAGGAACATATTTATTGACAAATAATCAATAAAGACTGAGTGGCTGTGTCAATGGATGACCGAAAGAGTAGACAAATAAATACACAAGCGAATCAAGAAAACATTCAGGTCTACATGTTTAAAAGATGACTATCCTTTAAAAATATGTCTTTCATTTATGGAAGATGAAGATGATGATGATGGTAGTGGTACAAACATTTATTGAACCCTTATCAGGATCATGAAAATGTTCTAAGAGCTTTATGTGGCTTAAGTCATTCAATGCTACCCACTTTCCATGAAGAAATTTTCTCATTGTCTTCATCATATAGATGAGGAAATATTCAAGGCTTTTCAAGTAACAGAGCGAGGGTTAGCACCGAGGCAGTCTGACTTCCATGCCGAAGCTCTTACTCCCTTACAGTGCTTCTCATTATGTGTCATCTTTCTCTGTGTAGTTCCTAAGGGTAAGAAGAAATGAGCTGGAATTGGCCAGATGCGGTGCCTCACACCTGTAATCCCAGTACTTTGGGAGGCCTAGGTGGGGGGATCACCTGAGGTCAGGCCGTCGAGACCAGCCTGACCAACAAGGCAAAACCCCATCTCTACTAAAAATACAAAAATTAGCCAGACATAGTGGTCCATGCCTGTAGTCCCAGCTACTCGAGAGGCTGAGGCAGGAGAATCACTTGAACCCAGGAGTGGAGGTTGCAGTGAGCCGAGATCATGCCACTGCGCTCCAGCCTGATGACATGGCAAGAATCTGAAAATAAAGAAAGTAAGAAAGCAAGAAAGTGGGGAAGCAGGGAAGAGGGGAAGGGGGGAAGAGGAGGAAAGACCTGGAATCTGTCTTGAATAAGGAACGTGAATCTGTTTGCCTTGGCAAGCTAAAGCTGGAGTTGACCACAGATACCTTTCAACCAGGATTGTTTAGGATGACCCTCAGGAATGACTGCTTGAGTCAGTGCTGGAGACGCACAGCTTGATTCTAAAACAGGTCGGGAGGGGGAAGGTTGCCCAGGCCCTGTCCCTCTAGGTGGAGAATAAACACTTGTCTTAGACCTTCTGGCGCAGACAACACCATCTCTCCCTCACGTCGGATGCTTGTGATTTCTTTGAGAACAGCAGAGAGTTCAGCCACACAATGCAATTCTGTCATAAATCTTGCTAATTCAGATTGGGTAGGGCATTAGTCATTAAGCACTGGTAAATGACCAATTTTCTATCACAGCTGCTTGCAGCTATATTTGAATGCAGAACAGGGGCTTTCAGGCCCACGTAGCAATAAAATTTGCAGTTTCTGGTGGTAATATTCGCGTGGCATCAGACCTCCTTAATGACCAATTTGGACAGAAATCTTGGCAACTTCTGGTTCCTCTCTGGACAACTAAGGAGAAGCAATTGCCATTTAATTTCAGGGATTGACTTTTTCAACTCTTGTAAACTTCTGTTCTTCACAATAACTTGGAAGTAAGATTCGGCGTTCTTCCCCTAGCACCAGGTAGGAAGTGACTGGGAAACATGAAGGCAGCTTGGGAAAGGAAAAGGGAGAACCAGATGCTTGGAGATGGGAATGCACACAATTATATGACCATCAGATTGTTAATACAAAGATCCCTGTTTTGACCAGTATGTTACTTGATAGGAGAAAACAAAAGTGCTCTCTGAAGAGTGAAATGGAATCACCCACACCGAGAAGAAAGACTGCCTTCCCTGCTGTGGGTGAGGTAGGTGAGTAAATATGATTTCACCTTATGCGCCCCCCACAGGGAGACAAGGAGAAACTATTTTCTACCAAACTGCATTTATTAGATAAAATTTATTTTCCCATGAGATGAAACACTGCATGGTGGTCAAAGCAGGGATGACGAAGTTGGACAGTGGTTCTCAACTGGGGAGGTTCAGCGCCCCCCAGGAAGTTTTCAATTGTCACAATTGGGGATGGTGACAAGTTCCTGGAGAAATCCAATGAGTGGAGGCCAAGAAGGCTGTTACTTACCCTACAAGGCACAGGACAGCTCTCTCTCTCTCTCTCTCTCTCTCTCTCTTACACACACACACACACACACACACACCCCAAAGAATCATCCAGCCCAAAATGAACAGTGCTAACTTGAGAAGCCTCTAGGAAGATGAGCCTGGTTCAGATCCCGGGTTTACTCCTTGTGAGTTGTGTGATTAGGGGAGCACACTTCTTGACATTGCTAAGCCTGAGTTTTCTTACCCTGAAAACACTGGGTGTTAGGGGACTTCTCTCTCAGAATTCCTGTGAAGGACAGAGGACATCATGAAAGTCAAGGAGGGCTTAGTACAATGTCATGCAACCAACTGCATGCCTTACAGAGGCAGGTACTTAAAAATGTATTTGTTGAATGAGGAAACCAGACTTATCACACGAGGCTAAGGTAATTCCAGCACACAAGAAAGAAACTTGAAGTATCAGTTATATTGTCTTCCCAAGGGTGAATCAATACTGTCTGAAAGGCTCTGGATTCTGGTCGCCAGCATTCAGCTTCTGACCCTCATGCTCCTGGAGGATCAGGGCCCGCCCTTTTCTCTAACTGGAGTCGAAAGCAGGGGAACTCTTTTCGTAACACTGAGCCCTTGCCCATTTGATATTCTAACTGGGACTCTGGTAACTGCTTTTAGGAAGTTGATGGGTGCAAGAGCTCACCGAAACCAGCAAAGCTGTGGGCTGCAGAGCAACTAATGGTCTCTCTGCCACCAACACTGTCCTTGAAGCACTCGGCAAGACCCCAGGACCACACTTAACTTCCCCCATGTTAGAAAGAAAAACTAACTCATTAGCCACCAGAGTAGACACCTGAGTCTTCAGGGGGTAGAAAGGGCATCTCGTAAGGCTGTTCATTGCAATGTTATTTATCACAGAAGAAAAATATTGGACACAACAGACACAGCCCACAATAAGGAATTGATGAAGCAGATTATATCAGTAGCTATTCTGAAAACTGTACTTTTGCACAGGCCACTATTCATTACACATTTATGAATAAAAACACATATTTGTTATGATCCGAAATTTGTAAAAACAATTATAGAGATGTAGAAACGTGAATAAAAGATATGTAAACAGATGATAGGATGGTTGGCTAGATAGAAAAGTAGATGACAAGAGACATGGACATATGTAAATAAGTGAATGTATAGAAATTACTAGTAGTTATGTGGGGATGATGGGATGATTGGATTTGTATTTTCTTCTTTAGACTTTTTGGTATTTTCTGAATTTCCTACAAAATGAGCACACATTACTTTTACAATCGGGAAAGAACAAATTATGGAATAATTGTTACACTATTGGAAAATATCCTCCTGTGAACATAAAGTTAGAAAACGTATATCGCCTCCTCATTTTAATGGAGGATATTGGGATGAAGTAAACAAGTGATCTCCAAGAGAGGAAGGGCTTGAGGAGGGAAGAGAGAGACAGTGGGGAATATAACAAAGAAAAAAGTAACAAACATAAAACCAAACCAAAGTGCATAGGGTCAAAATAAATGAATGCTAGTCTTGGCTGCCCCACTTCCTGGCTGTATGGACCTCAGCCAAAGGTTCCTCCTCATCAGAATTAAGAACAGTGCCCTTTACTTTGTGGTTAAGCTTGAAAGAGGATTTCAGAAATGATGAGTAAACTGGAAAGTGTTGCCTACCAGCTAAATGTTCACTTACTAGGTTAGGAGTGTTATTTCTTGGAAATAGTTTAATGAAAAAACCCGAGAGCTGGGTTCAAATTTGGGGTCTGTACTGTGTTAAGAGTATGACCTTAAACAAGTCACTTCATTACTTTAGGCCTCAGTTTCCCTATTTTAAAAATTTGATCATTATCACCCATTTCACTAAGTATTGCAGGTTCAAAGCCACTATATATAAAAATAACTATGTACTTTAAATCAGTATGCTTTAAATTTTTACTTTTAGGCCAAAGATGGTATTCCTGAAATGAAGATCCACGGTGACTATGTTTAATAAGCATGTTTCGAATCTTTACAATAAAAAAATACAAATATCATATACATGTGAACATATACAGTAAAATATATCATGTAAACATATGTAACCTCAATTGAATAATATTTGCAAATGTGCTTTAGCACAAAGGTCTTGGGGAGGTGCTGCATTGATTACATATTGTATACAGAAAGTTGTGGGGTTTTAAAATTTAAATTAAGGCAGATTATCTGAGATGTACACTGATAATCGTGTGAACAGAATACGATATACAGAAAAGTCAGGTAGTCTCTGAAAGCCTGGTACATCAAGGGGCAAAGTGTAGATGATCTCAGATGAGCTTTTTCCAAAGATGCCAGAAGGAAAAAGATAAGGAAAAAGGTGTTTATGGAGCAAGCAGAATGAAATTTGTGTTTCTGATCATCAGAGACTGTCTAGAGTACGAGGTGGGAAAATGATAATGGCTTAGTCCCCATGTTTGCAGGCCCCCTTTTCACGGGAGGGCAATGAGCCTGTCCCCAAAGACACTTCAGAAGCTTATGGACAACATGCATATAAACAATGTGTCCTGCTGGCTCCAAACCAGCATGGAAATAAATCACAACTTCTTTGAACATTTGTTATTAAATGCCATGAGACTCCAGGACATGCAGCACTCCTTCTGCAGGGCCACCTTTCCTAGCAAAATCTCCAGAATCTCCTGGGTGATTTTTGGTGTTTAAAGATCACCCTGGAAGCTCCCATTTCAGTGTTGGTGCTGGAAATGAGAAACACCCCTTGCAGCTAGAAAAATCGATATGACCTCCAAAGCCAGTTCTTTCCAAGGCAGCCTGGGGGGATGCATCTGAACCCCAAACTCCTGCTCTAAGCCTCACTTTATTGGACCAGACACTGTGGTTCTCTTCAAGTAGAGACAGAACAATCTTGCTCACAGAAGCGTCCTCCACATGCACGCCACACCAACACCAGCCTGGGCTCCCAGGGTTGCTGCTTATGAGAAGGTTTGGGCACGTACTTCCTTCTAGATGGCAATCCATGTTGTCCTTGTAATGACAGATTCTCCACGGGATTGGCACACTTGTTGCCTCTCTTTATATCCCATGGTGCTTTTATTTCAGGAGGCTCATCAAACTCCTCTTCCAGGAAGCCTTGGTCAGAGCCACCCTGGGTTGACTTACACTGTACCAAGCACCATTCTAAGACAGTCAATACGTTTTAATAACTGAGCCTTGGGAGTAAGGATTGGGCTTTCAGTTCCTGCTTTCTCAAAGGATCCTGGAGCTCTGCTGTGCACATTTGCTCAACCGCCCTCCTACCACCCCCACCCATCACAGGTCAATGCTGTCTCCCACAGGAGAAGGTGTTGGCCTCACCTGATGTCCTCTCCAGGTAGATGCACAGGAGCTCTGCATTCCGTGATCATGTGACAAGGATTGGGAATTTCAAAGAGGAATTTCAGCACTGCCTGCACTGACATAATAAAGTCAGACCTCACAAGGAACAGCAGGTTGGGCGGAACATTAAGCATCTGGCAGCCTGGGAGCCCACATGCAGGGCATCCAGCCTGGGACTGAACCAGAAGAAGGTCTGCCATTGAGGACCTAGCAAGGGGAGTAGCTCGCGATGAGGCCAGAAATGACACTGTTTCCAGTCAGATCCAACAACTCCCAGAGGTAATCACAAAGTTATTCTAAATACATGGACTATAGAAACCCAAATTTCATCTCCATCCTTTGGAGCTGAATTTCTGACTCCCTTTTCAATGAGATGAGAACCTGCCACTTTAGTTGGAACCAGGCCCTGGGCCTCACTGTGAAGGCTGAAGAAGGATGGCCAGAGCCAGGACCTTGGACACACTGGGAGGTGACCTTCCAGCAATGCATCAGACCAAGGGGAAGGAGGAAAGAAAGCAGCCAAGGGAGGCCTTGGGGCAGAAATTAGATGGATGTGGAGGCCATTCAAAGCAGGAGAGAGACTCAAGGCATGAGAAGGCAGGCCTGAGATTCCAGGGGGGTCTGTTAAGGTCCATGGTTAGAGCCAGCTGCCCCAGGTGAGGGAGGGTGCTACTGAAGCACGTGGAGTTGTTGGTTTTTTTTTTTTTCGGAGTCTTGCTCTGTTGCCAGGCTGGAGTGCAGTGGTGTGATCTCTGCTCACTGCAACCTCCAATTCCCTGGTTCAAGTGATTCTCCTGCCTCCCGAGTAGCTGGGATTACAGGCATGTGCCACCACGCCCAGCTAATTTTTTTGTATCCTTAGTAAAGACGGGGTTTCACCACGTTGGCCAGGATGGTCTCTATCTCCTGACCTCATGATCTGCCTGCCTCAGTCTCCCAAAGTGCTGGGAGCCACTGTGCCCAGCTGGATGTGGAGTTTTTCAGGGAAATACCAAGAAGGTTTTCCCTTGACCATCCCTTGATTGACCTTACAGTTCTCCTTTCAGGAAAACTGAAAAACAAAACCATAACAGAAGGATACTCACTCTCCACTCTGGTACATCATTATATTTCTTTTAGACCCTTCTCAAAGGGCCCTAAATAGGGAAATGACTTCAGACAACAGCTTGGACCAAGACTTCTATCTTCACATAGCTGGCCAGCAGAACATAGATAAGTCACCTGAGACCCAGAGAAGTCAAGAGGTTTGTCGAAGAAATCTAATAACCCAAGTCTACTAGTACAATTTTCTTCACACCACATGCAAATGTTTCTTTCTTCCTCTCAGAAAATGTACCTGACCAACAATTAGACTTTGTAAAAAGGTCCCTGAAACCCCCAGCCCTATTCTCCTATTTCTCACAGTATCCATTTAGACGTTGAATCTGTGAAATCAAAATATTTGTCCTAGCATTAAGAGAAAGGGAAGGCAGATGCTAATCTCAGCAAAATTTCAAGTAGTCCCTAAGAATCCCTAGGCTGGGTGCTTAAAAAAGCTAGACATAAGTTATCCTACTCTTGGACTCCTTCACATTAAGGAAGTTTCTATCCCTAACTTCTTCAACTTCCCCCTTTCTAGGACGAGCTGGAAGTTAGCTTAGGGATCAGGAAACCCACACCTATGTCTAACTCTTGCTTCTCTCCACCTCTTTGGAACAAATCTTACATGCACAATTAATCCACGAAGACTTCTGATTTCCCTTTTCTGAGATAGAATTGGGATATGGAAGGCAAAGGGGACCAGTTCAGCTCATGGTCTATGAAATACTGTAATTTGGAGATAAACTTGATGCTAATTTCTCCAAATTTTGGCTCCTGATAATGACAGCTAAATTTTGAAATGCAAAACTAAGCTATGACTAATGCCTTTCTCTCTGACTTTCTCTAATAAGAACCCTGCTAGTAGGAGCAGGAGAGAAACATGAAAAGAAGAAATTTTAAAATCATATAATTTTATTTCAAATACTACCCCCGATGCACTTGTGTAGACTGCACTGTCATGAATTTTGCATTTTTGCATGTTCTAATGATCTCCATAAATAGAAGTTGAGGAACATTCTAATCTCAACTTCTAATCTCCTTGAAATAAGGAGTTCCAGTGGAGAGACTTCAAGAGTCAGTCTGACCAAAACTCAAGCTTCAGTTTCAACATTTGTGAGTTCTGTGGCCTTTGATTAATTGTTTACTCTAAACTTCAATTTCCACATCCATAGAATGAGTTGTAATTGATTTTGCATTTTTATGAAGATTAGAGATAATATATTCAGAGCATTTATGTGTAGGTATACTGATAATCACTAGTCTCCTTATTTCTCATGTTTTCTGAATTTTCTGAAGACTCAACCTAGTGTCATCATTCACATCATGAGACCTTAAAGAAACATTAATTACTGGATGTGTTGATGGGGCTTTTATTCTTAGATTGTATTGTGCCTGAAAAACTCCAGACTTAAATTCTCTGAAACTTGCTGAGTGCATGTTTTACCAAATATCTTTTTGATGACACTGCTACAGAAATCATGGCCTGTTCAGTTTCAGGTGGTAAAAGGTGTCCCTTTCAATGTGGAGAACTCTCTGAGGCCCTTCCTAGGGACTGGCTCTGCATGTGCTGAATGATCCACACCAGTAACAAGACCTGGTTCTAGCAGGTCTCCTCCGTTTCCGTGGAATAAGCCCACCCCTGCCCTTGTCATTCAGCGTCTGTTATCTGAGTCAGTAGAGAGGTGTTACTCCATGGGGACAGTCACAGTACTTCTCCCAGCCTCCCTGCCATGGGACTCTCCCATCCATTCTGCCCCAGTAAATGCTAACGGACTCAGATTTCTGTCAACACCTTCCTTGCATGTAGTTCACCTGCTACCGGGGACCCAGGAAGTAACGGCCTAGCTTTCCAGCCAGGCATTGAATGCCAACACCTGTTCACAACTCATCCTAACTCAAATTCCTACTATTTCCCCTTCTGGCAACTTGCACTCTTGCCTCAATCCTTAGCTCATGCTAAATATTTCCTTTCTTTCCATTGCAGATTCGAATCCTAATAAAAGATGAAGATGCAGTTCAAATGCCTCTTGTCCTTGAACCCTGGCTTTCCTCTGCAGTCCTAAATGGGCCGTTCTCCTCTTCACTTCCACAGAAATGGGCCCAACCTGTCTGTCTGCGGCCCTGGTCACTACGTGTCTCACGTCATAGTGGACTCACACTCCCATCTTCTCAACCTCGATGGTCTGTAAGGAGCTGAAGGTAGATTTTATGTGTGAATCATCTCTGTGGCCCTGCTAGGATCCCACAGCATTTTGAAAGACTGTTGGATGTTTAACACTATAGGCATTGGGACAAGTGTATCTATTTTAAACCCAAAAACAAACCTTCTGATTTATTTTTAAATTAATTTTCCAATGTATATATACCATGAGTATAGTAACAGATGTTCCTTGGATATTGTAAAATGTAAACTCATTAACTATATGTAAATTCAATTGTTCTTAAATTACTTCCTCCCCTAGTCCCTCATTATCATGTCATTCCTGGCCATTCCTAAATGCCTACCCTCATCCCATTAGCCAGAGGTTAAAAGTCAAGGACAAGGTGAGGATTTCTGCTGCATCTATTACTTCATAATTTATTTTTCTTGGTAATAATTTAAAGTGATTTTTATCTTACGTAATGAAGTGGATGTGAATATTAAAACTCCCACAGAATCAAAGCAACCTTGTCTTCATAAACGCATCCACCAAGAACCCTTTAATTCAGTACTTTTGTTACAGAGTAAGTAATTAAATGATAATAACTAAGATTTCTTATTCTTCATCTTAACTATTTTCACTGAGGCTTAATTTGATGGCACCTTGGGGTGCTTTGATGATATCTTAAAATATTTCTCTAGCTACTATAGGATGAGCATTAGTCATGGAATCAAGACTTGTGGTAAGCTTTATAATCCATCAGCGGTGCTCTTTTCCCTGGGAATTCAGCTAAGAAAGGACATTTAGTGAATGTATTATTTGTTCTCACACTGTTATGAAGACATACCTGAGACTGCGTAATTTATCAAGAAAAAAACGTTAAATCAGCTCATGGTTCTACAGGCTGTACAGGAAGCACAGTGGCTTCTGCTTCTGGGGTGGCCTCAGGGAGCTTCCAATCATGGCAGAAAGCAAAGCAGGAGCAAGTGTCTTACACAGAGGAGCAAGAGCAAGAGAGCGCGGGGAGGGGCCACACGCTTTTAAACAAACAGATCTCATGGGAACTCATGATCACCAGAACATGCACCAACGGGAAAGTCCACCCCCGTGATCCAATCACCTCCCACCAGGCCCCAACAATTCCACATGAGATCTGGGCAGGGACACAGATCCAAACCATGTCAGTGAGGAATAAAGACTTATTTGTACGGAGCAAACAGCCTTAATCACAAGCTCTGCTGCAGTGAACTTCCACTGGTTTTGATGATATGGCTGTTCCCACTGGAAACGAAGTCTGTTCGATGTTCTTGCCCCAAATCTCACATTTAAGAAGTTGTAGAAATGAGATTTGAACCCAGGCCTGGCATTCCCCTGCTTTTCCTATGACCCTGGTTGGCCTTCCTAATTAAAGCCATACATCTTGAGCCGGTTAGGGAAGTTGTTTTTCTTCTTAAGTCTAATCTGTTTCTTACACTGTTCCCACATTCTTCCCTCACCTGGTTAAGGAGAACAGAAAGGCTTCTGCCCACTCCAGTGTATCTCTGATG
Source organism: Plecturocebus donacophilus (assembly GCA_004027715.1). NCBI lineage: Eukaryota > Metazoa > Chordata > Mammalia > Primates > Pitheciidae > Plecturocebus > Plecturocebus donacophilus. Next base: position 17,869 of record PVKP010006798.1, on the reverse strand, counting down.
AAAAAAGAGAACTTTGCTCCAATCCTTTCTAAAACAAAAATATTCCAGCCAGTGTTCGTGTGCAGTTACTCTGTTGAGAGATCATCCCAGCTCCCTAATAGTGTGAAAAGCAATTTCACACATGCCTGTCTTCCAGCTCCCTGCTCTATAGATTAGCCAGAGAGAAAACACCACTGGCTGCTCCTCCCACGTGGCCCGCGGTCACCAGTAACAAAATGTATGTGATCAACTGGAAGCCTTGTGAGGAATTCAGCTTCCCCTGGAAAACCTGTTTGCAAGTGGTAACCTGCTTTGCATTTTCCACTTGGTTAGTTTCCCATGTCTGCTATTTATGGCAGCATCATTTTGTAAACCACTGTCAGAAAAGATGAAGAAGTCATTGCCCTCTTTACCTCTGCGGCTCCAGGCCCACTGTCTTGTGCTGTGACCTGGAGATGCCGCAGGGAGACCTCACCTTCTTTCTCACCTGCCATGAGTCCTCTCTCACCTGATCATCCAAATCCCATCTACTGAGGATGAATGGGACCCAAGAGGCATATTTCTAAAGGGCTGCTAAAAGAGGTATTTATAATGGATGGAATTTTCATAATTGCTCTACGTAGGTCTGTTTAAGTTATGAAAGAGCTGTTTGAGTTTCATTTGGTGGCAGAAGCTGGAGCAATTAAAACCCTCTTAGGCCACTTCATCTGTCCTTCTGCCAGCACCTCTTATATATTGGTCTTTTTAAATGAAACAAGTGGCCACTACTGCCCGGGAAACTCATTCTGCTGTCTAATAAACTGCCATGGGGAAAAATGTTCCCTCGTTTCCAACTGAAATACTCTTCTCCAACTTGATTCTGCTAACGCTTAGTCAAAGGACATTTCCCCATAAAATGATTTTTTCCTACTGTACACATGCCTGACACTTGCCCCAACTGCAGGGCAAACCTTCAGCTGAGGCTGACAGGACTGGTAGGCCAGGCAGAAGTGCTGCTCGAACTGCATCGATCTGGCAGGTGGCTATGACACCAGGGCCGTGGCCTCACTGGGCAGTGCCACGTGAGGACAGACTCATTCCCAGCAAGGCATCCTCCAAGGAAACCAGGCTTGTTTTTCTGAAAATTAACTGTGAAGTAAAGGGTCTTGCACACGTTTAACATCTTAGTTCCCAGCATGTGGCCAGGGCCTGGTGCATCCACACCCCTAGGGCTTGTTAGAAATGTCGGCTTCACTGGACATGGTGATCACACCTGTAATCTCAGCACTTTGGGAGCCTAGGAGAGCCAATTACTTCATGTCAGATGTTCGAGACCAGCCTGGCCAACATGGTGAAACCTTGTCTCCACCAAAAATACAAAAATGTGCTTAGTGTGGTGATGGGAGCCTGTAATCCCAGCTACTCAGGAGGCTGAGGCAGGAGAAACGTTTGAACCTGGGAGGCGGAGGTTGCAGTAAGATGGCACCATTGCCCTCCAGTCTGGATGACAGAGTCAGACTCCTTCTCAGGAAAAAGAAAGAAAGAGAGAAAGAAAGAGAGAAGGAAAGGGAGAAAGAGAGAGGGAAGGAAGGGAGGGAGGGAGGGAAGGAAAGAAGGAAAGAAGAGAAAGAAAGAAAGAAAAAGAAAGAAAGAGAAAGAGAGAAAGAGAAAGAAGAAAGAGAGAGAAAGAGAGAAAGAAATGTGGGCTCTCAGGTACCACCTCACAACTGCTGATTCTGAACCTGCATTTTACCCTGGCTGCAGTGAAGTCACTCATGGGGCTTTAGAAATTTTGAATATCTGAATCCCACTACCAGAAATTCTCATTTAATTGGTCTGGCATGTGGCTATACATGGGGATATTTAAAAGCTCTAATATTCAGCAAAGTGTGGGAACCACTGCTTTAAGACACACCTTGACCCTGCAAAGTTCTTCTGGCAGCCCACCAGCTACACCAGCTTCCACAAGCTCACACTGGCTGCACCCAGCTGCACACCCCATGGCCTTGGCCCATTTTGTACAAGGAACCACAGTGGGGGCAGCTGGGATCTCCAGCCTGGCTTCGCCTTTTATAGCTGTGCGACCTTGGCAAGCTTCCTAACTCACAGAGGCACACTTATCTTTTGAATGAGATTAATGTTAGCACCTGCATTTCCAGGCTGGGGTGAAGGTGAAATGAGCAATGCAAAATACGACGGGCTGGACAAACCCTCTTACCTCTCCTCTGCCTTAAGAACTATTGAACTCACACTCAAAAACATCCGTAAACCAAAACTGTCCCAAAAGGGAAGGAGGAGGGATTGACTTTCAGCTAGATAGAACTTCAGTCAACTTCTGAAAGTCGATACGGCTCAATACCCGTTGACAATTGAACCATCAGAGGAAACTGGTGTGGAGAATACCCACAGGGAGATGGTGGGATGCAACCTAGTCTTCCAAGAACATCCTCCTGGAGGTGCCGGGCTGAGAGTCCACAGGACCACGAGGGGCATGAGAAGTGGAACTGGATATTAACCACAGAGCTCACCTCCTCACCCAACCTGCCGGGGAGAGGCTTTCACCGTGGGTTCACTTGGCCTCCCATTCGCTTCCCATGTGGATGATCAGTCGGATTGCTGTGTCTCACACTGGCATCTGTTGTTGGACTTGTCATGCAATTCTGGGACCCTCATTTGTTTCCCACTGTATAGTGACCTCCTGGAGAACAGGACAAAGTTGCTGTCATCTTGCTAACCCCACATCTCCATAGTTCAATCATTAATGTTTGTTGAAGCAAAGTGATTTCTCTAATTTGTCTTTCATCCCCATTCACAGTCTGGAAACTTTACTCCTGCCCAGTATATACAGCATGCAAACTAGGGGCTGCTTTTCCTCAGACGTCTCCCTTTCACACTCTTCCTCTGGCCCTGATATTCATACATGCCATCCTCACATGCCAGAAATCCCACTTTTTAGCCATGCCAAGTGTGAAAACTCAAAGTAAAGGCAGACATTGCAAATGGCCAAACCATGGCATAATGGAATAGCTCCCTGGTTATTTCTAACAAGGTGGCGTTTTCTTTGTAAATTATCCTCTATCCTTAGTTTGCTTCTTCTCAGTTTAGAAACCTTAATTTATCATCATCAAAATGGAAAGGTCGTATCTGTCTCACATGACCCAAGCAAGCAAGACTCATGTATAAACCAGACGCCAATATGCATGGCTGATCCACCCCCCTTTCCTGTGCCAATTCTGCCTCTGCATATGTTAATGCAGTCAATTAATGAATTCACTCAAGTTCCAGCGAAGACTGGCAAAGTGGGAGCTTTTCTGACGTGTGAGCATGCTCTTGACTGTCTGCTGCTCCTGACCTGTGCTGATTTCACGAGACAGCACTATAGGGTCATGCACCGCACATATCATATTTTGGTCAATAATGCATCAAGTACAATCTTATGGGACAGTGGTCCACAGTGCTGCACCTTTAGTGTACCTTTTCTATGTTTGGATACACAAACACTTACCATTGTGTTACAATTGCTGACAGCATTCAGCACATGAACATGCTGAACAAGTTTATAGCCTAGGAGCAGCAGGCTATACCACATAGCCTAGGTATATTCTAGGCTGTATCATTTAAGTTTACGTAAGTGCACACTACGATAAAATCATAGAGAAACGCATTCCTCAGAATGTATCCCTGTTATTAAGTGATGCGTGACTGTAACTCTACTGCTAGACTTTTGGGGAAAGAAACACCCTGCTGTAGTCCTCAAGCACCAAATTAATTGCTATGCTCTGTATGGCTTATTCTGTATTTTTACACTTATTTTTTTTCTACTGGAATGCAATTTCCATACTTGCCTATTTGACATGTATTTACTTGTATTTTAGCTTCCAGCCCAAATGTTACTCCTCTGGTACACTTTTCTTGAATCCCACAGGCAGCTCCTGGGAGCATCCATCACACTTTGCTCGGGCTCCCATGTGAGAACATGTTCTGTGAAAGATGACCTACGGCATTGGGTTCTAAAGCTGCAGAAATAAACAAGACACCATCCCTTCTCTCAAAGAACCAGCAGATTAGTGGAGGAGACAGAAATTTAAATTTATAATTTTATTTAGCTCTGGTCTCTGGAAACAGTTGAAATAAGGAAACCTCTATTTTTACTCTGACTTATGTAAGTCAGAGTACTCAGTTGCAAGACAAATAAACTAAATATGGCTGAGTTACACATAAAGAGATTATATTAAAATGTTGCAGATTAATCGGCAAAATCACTGAGAGGGTTTGAGCAGCAGATTTACAGGTGGTTCACCAGGAATAATTACCCTAAATCAAGTCACAGAACTGCTCTGCTGAAGACAGCCCTGTGGCTGCTGCCCTGCAGCAGGTTGTATCTTGCACCTCAATGCCACCAGCCTGGTCACTGGATGCTGGCACCAGCACCACTTCCCAAGTAACCCTTTGGGCTGCAACCACCACAGTCACACCATGGCCATACCACAGAATCTCTGTGGTCTCTGCCCCACTGAGGACTTATAGCCCATGGCACGTTTGTCTGATGGTGAGTTCCAAGTCTGCACCCAAGGTGTAAGAAAGCTTGTCAAAGCAGAGTACCTGGCATTTGAAATTTCGGTGATGGGAGGTGGCTTCTGTGTCCCATTAAGCCTCCCCAGGCCCTCATAAAAGTAATAAAAATCTTGAAACAGAGAAGAGATGCTCAGGTGCTGGCATCTAAAAATATGAGATGGATTCATGATGAGAAATACCTTGTTGAGAAAGCAGGAAGTATGGAGGAAGCTCTTAGCAATGGCCTATGCCAGTGTCTACCTGATAATAAGACCTCATAACCCCTTAGATTGGGAGAAAAAGTGAGCAGAGAGAATGTGGAGGCTACATGTTTCTCCTTTTCTTTAAAAGAAACTTAACTAGAAATGCACATAGAGTAAACAAAGGTTGTTGATGAACCTTTACAAAATATTTATTATAAGAACCTTTCTAAAACACTTAGAAAGTACTTCATCCAACTACCTGGGCTTACAGATTAAACTGGTGCCTTGAAAGTCTAAGGTCATATCTCTAGGGATACATGGCTGGTTAGGAGTCAAACCCAAATTGGTACCTAAATCTCCAGCTCTCTATCCAGTTATCTTTCTACTAATTAGCTTTTTAAAAAATGTGCTCTCTAAATTACCTCTGAAAGATTCTTGTCACAATATAGATTCCTAGGCAGGTTGGACTATGGCTGGTCAAAATGGTATCAAGTCTGTTCCATAATAACTAAATTTAACTATCAGACTCTTAAATAGGTAATTAAATATTTCCCAGGAAATTTCTAAGATTCTCTGGGACGTCGTTTTTATGAGACCAAACGTAATAGTTTAGGTTAATTTCACTTCCTGTACATGCAAGTTTAGAACTTGAACAATTTTAATTTGCTCTGGCCTAACAGAGCTCTATCTGCACACTCTGGTTGGTTGATTAGTACATTTGAGGGGTTCATCCTGGTTGAGGGTGAGATATAAAAAGCATGTGTGGGACAGTTTTCTAGCAACTAATGCTATACGCAGACTGTTTGGGTGATAGATGTTGCATCTGAAGACAGCATTAGACATTCAGCTTTCAATCTCTCCTTATGGGCTCTTTAAAATCCAAGCTGTGAAACAGCAGCTGAAGCTTTATGTTCGGCCACTGCAGCCAAGACCACATGAAACTGGGACGGGCATATTGCAAAACCTGGGGAGAGCTGCAGTGGGCGGGGGCCGGGCTCCGGCACGTGGGTCACACTCCAAGTCTGTAACTTCTGCTTGTTTTACAGGCCCTGAGCATCAAAAGGAGCTACCTCTGTGTAATTCAGAATGTCAGAGCCTCATGGGAGGGGACCGGTGAGAAAGAAACAAACGGTTCCCAACGACTAAGAGCCAAAATGAGGGAAAGCCTTTCCTCATCTCTGCAGAAGGACATAAAGTTTCAGGGCGGAAGCAAACTTCTCCAAGCTTTGGAATCATTGTGTGATATTGTGGATGTTCTGTGGGAAATTCCCTTGGAACTGTTTCAAAGCCAAATTTCCCACTGATGCTCTAAACCTGGTCTTTCTCTGGGTTACTTCCTCAGTGGCTGGTGCCACCTCCCATCTAACCTCCTTTGCCATGTAGGGTGAGCATTAAAAATTATGCTATTCAGACTGATAGAAACACTGATTATGGTGATTTCTAATTTCTACAGAATTGATATTTCTTGGAGTTTATAATTCTTTTACTTACAAAATATCTCAGTGGCCTATTTTCTAAGTTGGAGCCCCCAAGACTTGCACTGGAAAAGAAGAGATGAATTACTCAACAATACAAAAAGAGAGGATTCCAAGTAGTCTCAGTGCCCAAAGACAGAGTACAAGGCCCGAAAAAGGAAAACCAGAAAAGACAGGAACAGATAATGAGTCATGAAGCACATTTTTGTAGACAGTGGTGAAGCCAGAGGTGCAAATTATCATGAATAACCATCATAAAGGGTTGTGCTAATAGCCCTGTGGCATTCGGAGACAAAGTGGGGTCTCCTGGGGACAGACACAAGGCTGGAGCCAAGATAGCACCTGGACAGGGAAGGCAAAGCTCCCAATGCCAAAGGGGCAGGTAGGCAAAAGCTCGTCAGAGACTTTACCTGCCCCTGTGAATGGACCAGACACAAGTCATTCTGAGCGGATAGATCTGATTGGAGAAACTGAGAGACTCACAGGGTAGGGCACAAGACTTCTGAGTGGCAGCTGTTAACCCAGTCATGGGCAGCATCTGACTCTGATTGGCACCTCCACATCCTGCTGCCAGAGTTTCTAAAAGAGGGAATACCCATTGGATTTCCTTTGCTTCATCCTGTTTGCTGTGGAGTCCGATCTCCATCCGGATGGCACTGGCATGTACAGATAGAGTTGTACATTTTTCTTGGGAAGAGTGATAGTTATTGAATCCTTCTCAGAAAAGCTCCATCGGTAGAGGATAGGTACAAAAACTGAATGCTAGTCAGAAAAGTGTGGAAAATGGTCAAAGAAAATTTCTAGGCCCCGGACAATGTTAATTCCTAGTGCTATTGTCTAATTTTCAGAAGGTTCGAAAACACAACTCTCAGACACATATGAACATAATGTCCAAGTTTTGTTCAGCTCATTGATTAGTGAGGAAGCTGCTAAGATGTTAATATGGGTTCAAATGAGAATTTGAGGAGCTGGATATTTATGGACAGTTTAATATGAGAACATTAGGAAAAGATTGCTTAGGTGAGAGACACAATTGATTGATATTTTATGAGGTCATAAACCATATGTGGGGGGCTTTCCCCAGATGGATGGCAATTATTTGCATCTCTACCAGATGAAAATCTGTAAGTTAACTTTGCCCCCAACAAAGCTGTAAAATAACTCAGTCAACAAAAAGTCAATGAGAGATGCAAAACCAGCTCTGCACTGAGAAAATACTAATCTTCTTTGCCTATTTCCTGATTTCAGATAACTTTTCTGATATTAGAAAGCTCTCAGACAGCTCATCTTAGGATTCTCAGGCAAAACTGTATTAGCATGAACTACAAAAGGCAGTTCACAGATCCTATTAATTTCTCAACATACTTTAAAATAAGGGCGAGATGTGGGAATAAATGTCTCAGTGAATGAGGCTCCAAGAAGAACCTAGACAACATTTGGCCAAATTGAAAGAACAGACTGCTCAGTGGCACGTGTGTGAAAGGATATTTCTTCCCCTTCTGTCGCATATGGAAAGACTTCTTAGAGTACAAACTCCCATAGGAACGCATTCTTTTGCTAGTTTTCTAGTGGATGAAGAGTAAAGTTGATAATTTTTCCATATAAGATGAGTACGCTAAGCTACACATCTAGAGGAAATTGCTCTACTCATATATTTTTGTTTTCTGTTTCTGAGCTTGCCCAAAGGAATTGGGCAGCATTGGGTTCTAAAATGCTAGCTTCTGTTTCTTTTTTAAATTTGTTTCGATAAAGTTCTTTTACTATCTTACCCTTCGGAGGAGAGTGTTTTCTCAAACACAGGTGATATGGTTTGGCTCTGTCTCCATCCAAATCTCACATTGAATTGTAATCTCCATATGTCAGGGGAAGAACCTGGTAGAAGGGGATTGAATCATGGAGGCAGATTTTCCCCTTGCTGTTCTCCTAATAGTGAGTGAGTTTTCAAAAGATTTGATGGCTTAAGAGAGTGGCACATCCTGGCCTTGCTTTCCCTGTCTCCTGCCATCATATAAGATGTGTGTTGCTTCCCCTGTACCTTCCCCCACCATCGTAAGTTACCTGAGGCCTTCCCAGCCATGCGGAACTGTGAGTCAACTAAACCTCTTTCCTCTAGAAATTACCCAGTCTCAGAAGTTCCTTCTAGCAGTGTGAAAACAGACCATCAGGTATCAGGGTAATCTTTTGTTTTAGGAGACTACTTTAGCAGTTTCATTTGTAGCTAGTCCTCCTACACTGAAATCTTAAGTAGACCTACTGAGGTTTGAACATAACGGCCATGCAGGAAGAACTCTTTTGTATGACTATAAGTGACCAGCCACGCGCTGAATGGACGCCTGCACCTGTTCAGCCTGGGGAAGTTTGCCGGTCCACAGCTCTGGTGACCTGGCAGAATCAATGCTCTGCTCAGGCTAGGCTGAGACCATCCAGATCAGAGTCCCACTTCCTTGAGAAACAAAGCCAGCCTCAGAAACTAAATCCACCCAGTGAGCCCTAAGAGTTCTCAAAGCTTGCTTGCTTGCTGGATGAGCAGTAAACGGGTATTACAGCAGCCTCCTATGGGCTGTCAGTGCCCCCATCCTGGACTTATGACCAACTTTGTGATCTGATCCGGCTCACCAAACAATCTGAAACTTTCATACTTCATTCTCTTTCCTGCTCTAGGAATGGGAATCACTGAATACATCAGCCAAATATCTGTATAGCCAGACTTTTCAGTATAACAAGGTTTCCAAGTCCCAGTCACATTTAGATCACGGCGCATAACGCAACAGATTTCTAGGTCTAACTCAAGAATTTTGATGATCTATTACGGTTTGTCATAATGAGATTTAGCCTTTACTATAATTTAGGGCAAGAAAGACTGAATTGGAACCTTAAGTCCAAAATTGTTGTGTAGAGGAAGCTCCTCCAATCACTTTATAGAACGCATTGATTGCTGGAAATATCATCTTACTCATTCCATGTGTTTCTAGATTTCAGTTTTCTAAGTGCCATAAGCCTACCTAATTTTACCATGGGGCATCTGTAGATATATTTCTACCATGGAATAAAAACTTCCATAAATCTATCTTGTCAGCTGTAGATGCCATTATAGCTTGAGAGTTTTTTCCCCTTTTCCTAAGCAAGTTAATACTATTTAAATTGTTTAAATGACCCTTTTCCTGTTTCCAAGCAGAAATTCAGAACTTATTTGTGCATTATGTTAAAATGCTGGCAAATAATGCCTTCGCCTGGCATCTCCAAATCCTCCACTTAGATGAAAACTGATACCTTCAAGGTCATAAAACCTCTGCCTCGAGAGAAGCAAACCAAGAAGCCCTAATGATGCCCATTCAGAAGGCAGTTCCTTGGTCAGGGCATGAAGACTCCAAAAACCAAATCAATACAGCCACCAGAGTAATATAGAAAGTGGACCGAAGCGAAGTGCAGGCCTGAACTCCTTTGGCGGGGATTATACGAGCAGTTTTGTGACCATTTAAAACATTTCTCACATACTTTTGGCTTTGTGGAAACACATCCCCTCTCTTTATATTCACATCTGTTTCCCATGTTAGAATATAAACATATTGAAGAAGAATACAGAAACCCTTTTCTATACTTCCATATATTTAAGATTTGAACGCATTCAGTTGCAGGCACCAACTGTACTTTAGAAAGCACTGTTGATTCTTTTTTGGTGAAAAGTATGCACATTAGTGTTTCCTAAGAAGAATGTGCAAGGAGGAATGTATGAAATGAGCCTTTCTCTTGCCATGTGGGGCTCAGAGTAATAGCAAACATGTTGTCACTTTTAGCCAACAAACAAAAACACATGAGAGATGGTGGTGAAGGGATGACTTCAGAATGCGTAATCAGGTTTCTATTCTCTCCCTCAACCCCTATACACACATGAATGGGTGCGTGCACGCACACACACACACACACACACACACACACACGAACACACACCTGAGCTGTATGTGCAACACTGCAGAGAAAAGACCGGGAGATTGGGATAGTGGTTCTTTGGAGTGCAGGAAGTGAGGGCTGGGGATTCTGAAAGTCTGTGGGATCCGTGTGGGGCCTTTCCTGGGAGTCAGGGAGGAATGTGATCTTGCCTGATGGGGCCAGAGGTAGGGTTCTCTGTTGGGCACCAACATTGGCTGCAGACCGGTCACAAGTGATACTGAGAGAAGGATGGGATGTCTGTAGGACATGCTTAGACTAGTTGAACTGAGAGGTGTTCTGGCATAAATAAGGAAAAAGACCACGGCACAAAGAGAAAGATGTTTTTTTTTTTTTTCATGAAATATGAGCAAAGCTGAGAATGGCTGGAGATGGACAGGGCAGTGTGGAGGGGCTGGCAGGATATTGGGAAGATGGGAGAGGCTCACACGGGTGCTGTGATGGGGGCTTAGATGGGGAGCTCCTGGATGCTGTGTAAACCCCAAGTCCTGTCAAGACATGCATCACTGAGTCAGTGGCTGTTGTGGAATGCATCTGGTGCCTTCGCCCCTGCAGAGCCAGCCTTTGGGGAGAAGGTGACCCAGGGCCCCGCTCTTGGTCTCCTTTCCTGTCCTTTCCTTCCTCGACCCCCCATGCAAGCCTGCTCAGTCCTTTTTCTCTGGGGTGATAACATGAGTGCATGATTGTTGTCCAAACTGGGACCTTCTGGGGTGGCAAGGGAGGAGTGGTGAACTACGACGTGAGGCCACAGCAGGAGCTGGACCCTCTCAGGCAAATATGCAGCCACTGATTTTTGCTCTATTGTGAGTTGATCCAGTGTTTTAATCTTTCATTGGAATATTTCTTTCATAGATTTTCTTCCTATTAAAATTCACATTCTGCAATTTTAGGAAGTAGAGAAAAGACGAAAAGATATGTTTGGTGGTAGAGAAATTGCCTCAGCTTCTTAGAAGGCAATAGAATAATTTCCCTGGCTCTATTATTTATTTATTATGTGATTTGTGGAAATTCCCATAAACTTTCTGTACCTCTATTTCTTCATTTACGTAAGGCAGTAATAATACTAAATGATACTAACAAGAAAAGTTGTGAATATTTCATGAGAAAATTCATCATGAAGGGGCTTTGCCAAATGTAAAATAGCTCCTAAGCATCTATTATTTTAATCATCGTAAGTGTCATCATTATCAGCTTCTACTCTAACGAAAGCTAAGGGACGCTCTGAAACTACATGCTGAATTATTGATCTTTGTTCATATTCATTTTTAATGTCATCAAATTGTTATAATATATTTAACCCTTCTAAACTTGACTTGAACAAAGAGTAACAGGGAGGTATGAGTTAAGAAGAGCACCCGACATAGATTGACTTAACAGTGAAATCCACATTCCAATATTTATGAGGCATGGACGTTTTCCAAAGAGTGACGTGGGAAAAATTTTTTTCTTGATTTTATATGTTCAGTGCTCCAAAATCTAACATGGCAACAGGATAAGTTGGGGGAGGGGGAGCATCATTGAACTAACATCCATGAAAATCCATTTACAATCTCAAACCTCAAAATACAACATGATGAAGTTGCAAATGGGCAATTTATTCTCAATTATGGAAAATGCTGGAGAGATTTTCTTTTGTGCTTTTAGAAGAGCGGAGTAGAAAAGAGGTCCTGGGCACAAATGCTGCAGGAGGAGATCTGTGCTGGGAAACTATGCCAGCCCACACTTTACGACCAGGGGAAGTGATCTCAGACGTTTGGGTGTGATGAGGAAACTGGCTGAGCTGGATTCTCTCTAATATTCTTTCTAACGCTGTAGCATCTTGTGATTATTCAAGAAATGAAACACGATTAAAAGTAGAGCAAAACACAGCTTAAAACCCCATTTACCATCGTGTTCTTGAGTGACTGAGGAGGGAAGGGATCCTCTCCATTGTGCGCTCCTCTTTCATGTCTTAATGATGATAATGTGATGATGATTATGTTGATAAAACATGCTGAAAAAAACCTTTTTGTGTATAGAATAAAATGTTTTCTATGGCATTTTTCTTTCCCAGTGAGAATTGATTTGAATCATGATGCCTTACACACAATTTCCTTATCTGTAAAATAGTCATAAGAATGAGAGATCTGGAGTCAGAGAGAACTAGTATTATCTGCCAGACAGAACTCTGCCAAATTCTAGAAAGTATCCTTATTTTCTCCATCTGTAAAATGAGATGAATACCTTCTCATGGAGCGCACTGTGCGGTATTATGTGCAGAGCACTTAACTGGATGTCTGGAACATGGTGAGGCTCCAGGCCACGCTGCTTCCTTCATTCAAACTGGCAATCGCTGCTGCACACTGGCCCTGTGCTGAGCGTCTGGGTACAGCGACAAAATGAGCAGCCATTGCTTTTGCTTTCAGAAATCTTTTTTTTTTTTTTTTTTTTTTTTGTATAAAAAGAATAAAAGAGAGAAAGAAAGAGGAAGAGGTTTTAGAAAAAGAGAGAAAAGGAGAAAGAAAGAAACAGCAAAAGGAAGAAAAAAAAAGAATGAAAGAGAGAAAGAAAGAGGAAGAGCTTTCAGAAATCTTAAAGGCTAGCGTAAGGATATTCATTAAATAATGGCACTAAGAAAAATATAATTGAAAACTTTCATAAATGCTCTTATCAAAGAAAAAAATGGAGGTCCATAAAAGAACAGAAGACAAGGAGCTAATTTGGTCTGGGGAGTTATGATGTCTTCTCTGATAAAGTTGTATTTGATATAAAATCTGAAATAAAAGAACTAATCAATCGATGTGGAGAAATAATATGAATATCTGTGTATGCAAACAGAATAGGATGTGCAAAGGTGCGGGGCAGGAGGTGACGTTGGGCAGGATGGCTGGGGCACAGTGAGCGCAGGGTAAGTGGGATGAGGGTAAGGGATGAGGCTGCATATGCCTGAATCACAAACATGGGTTTGATTCAAGTTATTTCCTGCTTTGTTAAAGAAAGCAGGGAATTAGCTAGCTCAGGGGTTGGTATGCTTTTTCTGCACATGGCCAGGTAATACATATTTTAGGCAGATGGTCTAAATACATATTTTAAAATACATATTTTAGGTACATGGTCCCAGTCACAACTCTTCAACTCTGCCATTGTAGCATGAAACAACCATGGACAATATATCAACAGGTGGGTGGGGCAGTGTTCCAAAACGCTGAACCTTGAATTTCAGATAATTTTCACATCAAGAATTATTGTTTTTCTCTTGACTTTTTCCAACCATTTGAAAATATAAAAATTGTTCTTAGTGCACAGTCTATAGTTTGCTTAACTGAGCTAACTAATGGTTGGATTTTTTTCTCTAGGTATTTCATGTTATGTCCAAGGCATGCCAAGGATGTAGGTAGGAGTCGAAAGGGTGAGTACATACCAGGGCCAGCCTCTACTGTGCCCACAATCTAAGTTCCGATCTGTCCAAAAGTTCAAAAGAATTAACAACTGGATAACTGAATAAAAAAGTGAACCAAATATGGAATGAATGGATGAATGAATGAATGAACGAAGTGGTTACAGGAAAGAAAGTCTGCCTGCATCCTAGGAGCAGAAGAACTTGATCCACGTTACCCATCTTCTTGCACTTACATTTTCCACACAGTTTTTACAAGCAAAGCCTCATTTTACATAGATAATTAGAAACATTTTGTGACAAGAGAGAAGAGAGACTGGCCTGAATAATATTATGAAGTATGAGGATATTAAAAAGTTTCCAAAAAAAAGACTTTTGGTCTGTGCTGGGAGAGGCATCTTCCAATCCCCCCAAAACTGAGTCCAGCAAAGTTGGCATAAGCCAAAGCTTCACTATTTTATCTTTCAAAGAAGAAATACATCAGGGGAAAACCAAGAAGCCTAGGGGTTGAAGAAAAACGGATAGAGAACATACAATTGCTCCCAGTCTGTCATTTCCCCCACAGGGTAGTAAATAAGAGCTTTGATACGTAAAAGCAGTTATCAAACAGTAGCAAATTAGTTCTTCACCATCTGTGATCCACGAGAAGGGGTGACAGCTTTAGTGCAAGATTTTAAAATATGAAATCAGCTATTTATGAACCGGGTTCAGAGCTCTATGTCTACCCGGCCTCTTCAAGCACAGCCGCAAAAAAGCACTGAGGTTTTCAGCTAACAAAAGCCATCAGTGGTGGCTCCTCTCTTTAAAATAGGCTAATTACCATCTGACATTTGTAAACAAGATGTTTGCTTCCATACTGCAGCTCCCCATACTCACATGCTCCACACAAAAGGCTGGTGATCGAAAGACCCTCAAGGCACAGGAAGTGCAGCTCCCTTGCTTCCTTGGTCTGGGTTCTGGCCAGATGTTCCCTGATCAGCCTGGATACTGAGGTGCCGCAAGCCTTGCCCTTGGGCTCCTCAGTGATGCTGCTGGAGCCCACTACCTTCCTGTCAATCAAGCCAGGCATCCTCAGCTCTTCAGGATTGTCTGTGTTGCTTGGCTGTGGCTGACTGCAGGCAGGGTCCAGGCAAGCTTGACCATGCAGGGGTCTCCCAGGTGGCAGAGAATACCTCATCCCCCTCTCTCTCCCCCATCCTACTTGGATGTTCGCTGGAGAAATCAAAGGATGCCAGACCTGATCCTCAGCCAGGGTTGGACCCGCAGTGTTGCCTTCATCTTACCTCGTGTTGTAATGTGAGTCACTTCTGAGAAGAGCTGTAGTTTCTCAAAGGAGCTCCTGATTCCTACTTTGGGATCTGGGCATAGAGTTTATAAATGAAAGTATACATCTGGCTGGGCATGGTGGCTCACACCTGTAATCCCAGCACTTTGGGAGATTGAGGAGGGGCAGATCACCTGAGGTCGGGAGTTCAAGACCAGCCTGACCAATGTGGAGAAATCCCATCTCTATTAAAAATACAAAAAATTAGCCAGGCGTAGTGGTGCATGCCTGTAGTCCCAGCTACTTGGGAGGCTGAGGCAGGAGAATTACTTTAACCCAGGAGGCGGAGGTTACAGTAAGCTGAGATGATGCCACTGCACTCCAGCCTGAGCAACAAAAGTTAAACTCCATCTCAAAAAAAAAAAAGAAAGAAAGAAAAAGAAAGTATATGGTTTTCCAAACAAGCGAGAGGACAACACCGGATGTTAGATCTAATGCCTCTTCTATAAGACATGTCCTCCTCCATGAGTAATTGTAAATTTCAAGGACATTTCCTTGCCTCTGTCTTGTTCTCCTCCTCCTGTTATTTCTCCTTTGTTCTTTTTGCCCAATGGGAGCAGCAGGAGAGTAATTAAATAACAATTCACTACATTTGCTATTTACTGTAACATTATAATAAGAAAACAACCAGGTTTGCAATCAGAAAAAGAGTGGTGTTCAAGTCTTGCCTTGGTTATCACCTCACCATGTGCAGCAGGTGAGTGACTTCCATGTCCTTTGCTTCTATTTTTTTTGTTGTTTTTAAAATAGGAATGGTCAAATAGATCGCATGAGGGCATATATCTGAGCATGGTTATTACATGCCTGGCACGTTGACGTGTATTAATCCATTCTCGCATTACAATAAAGAACTACTTGAGATTAAATAATTTGTAAAGAGGAAAGAATTAATTGACTCATGGGTCCACAGGTTGTACAGGAGGCCTGGCTGTGGGAGGCCTCAGGAAACTTACAATTATGGGGTAAGGCAAAGTGGAAGCAGGCATGTCCTACAGGCTGGAACAGGAGGAAGAAAGAGCAGGGGGAGATGCTACACACTTTTAAACAATCAGATCTCATGAGAATTCAGTTACTGATGTGAGAACAGCAGCAAGAGAGAAATCTGCCTCTCTGATCTAGTCGCCTCCCACTGGGCCCCTCCTCCAATGCTGGGGATTACAATTTGACATGAGATTTGGGTGGGACCACAAATCTAAACCATATGAGTGTTCAAAAAATATATAAGCTAAATTTGGTTGGGCAATGAAAGCCTATTTCACGTGGTCAGGTGACTTAATCTCTCTGAAGCTCAAGGGAGAACCCGTAAATGGGAACCTTTTACAAACTGCAAAGTGCTATACAAGCAAAAGACAGCATGACATCTCTGCTAACTCACTGTGATGTCTAACAGTACTGATATGGAAATGGGGCAGGGAACTGATGGGAAGGGAAGGGAATGGTCCATGGCTAGAGCTCCAACCCTGGGCCTATGCCCATTCACCTAGGCCAGGGCAGGCACTTCTGTTTTCTAGCCCAAATGTTGCATTTCCCAAGACCTCCATGGCACAGCACACTCCCATTTGGTGCCTATAAAACCCTGAAACCATAGCAGGCAGAGACACAAGTGGCTGGACACCAAGAGGGACACATCAGTGGAAGAAGACGCAAGCAGCTGGACATCAAAAGGATGCCGGTGGAAGATCACACTGACAGATCCCAGCAGGCAGGCAGGCCACTGACCAGAGGAACAACATGGAGTTTGGCTAGGGCAGGCGGAGGAGAACCTGGGCAGCTGAGCAGGCCAACCCTAGGGGAAACCACCTTCCCGCTCTATCTCCCTTCCAGCTCCCCCCTCTACTGAGAGCTACTTCCATTCAATAAAATTTTGCACTCATTTTCCAAGCCCACATATGATCCGATTCTTCCGGTACACCAAAGCAAGAAAACCCAGGATACAGAAAGGCCCCTGTCCTTGGGATAAAGCAGAGGGTCTAACTGAACGGTTAAACACTAGCTGCCTGCAGATGGCTAAACTGAAAGGGCACCCTGTAACACACACCCACTGGGGGATCAGGAGATGTAAACATTCACCACTAGACACTGCCGTGGGGTGGGGTCAGCCCCACAGCCTACCCTCTGTATGCTCCCCTAGAGGTTTCAGCCACCAGGCACTGAAGAGGCAAGCCACTCCCCCGCCGCAGGCCCTGCCTGGGGCACAAGTGAACTTTTCCTGTTTCAGTATCAATGAGGGGTCCATATCTGACAGTTACTAAGGCCATTTCTTATAGCTGTATCAACTGATAGACCCAAACGCACATTGGTGGTGATTTTTAAAATTCCTTAAGAGGTATGTGACACTGTGACTTCTCCACATGAGGATTTGCATTGATTTGTACTTTGACCACTGCTTGGCCAGGTGCTGGCTGTAGGACTATTCCTACACTGACTAGTTTACACACAGTCAGACTGCTGGAAGATGCCCAGTCTTCAGAAACTGTGTCGGGAAATTGGCTGGCTGCAAATCTAGCACAAAGTGTACTTTTCTTCCTCAGCAATGAAATTAAAGGGTGTCTCTGTTATTTATTTACAATATTTATTTTGTGCTAACATAACTCAAACCAAATCAAACTCAATCCCAGAAACAATAGCCTGATGGATTTTTAAAGAAACTTTCCAAAATAAGTCAATGTTCCTGGCTTGGGTCACATTTGAGAAGTTTCCACCCCTTAGGAAGAGTTTTGATTTGTTTGCTTTGTGAATGTTAGAAGGCATTTGGTAAGAGCCATTACACAGGGGATCCCAATGCCTCAAATTGGAGATGCTGCTGACATCTAAAAATTTAGAGAAGTGAATCATAATGAGAGTTATTTATTAGGCACTGAATAGCTTATTATATGCCAGGCACCAGGTTGTATACAATTAAAATATTTTAACTCTAATGTTATTATCTCTATTTTACAGATGTAGGAACTGAGATTCAGAGAAATTTTATACACTGTGCTAGATCATATCATAATGGAGGTAACAATACAACCAAAACATTTCTACTTCATAT
>PVKP010006797.1:0-80823 GCA_004027715.1 Plecturocebus donacophilus | reverse complement strand
TCTTGGATCTCTCTCCGCCCCGTGATGAAGTTTTTCTGTTTCTTAGTTTTCCTTTGGCGGACGCCCGTTCTCCACAGAACCGGACCTTCCCGGGTTCGCTGTGCTTGTTGTGAAACTCTCAGTCCTCAGCGCTTCCAATTGCTGTTTTCCTTGTGGGGATGGGACCAGCCGAGCCCGTCTGTCCCGTATACTCCGCACCAGGAAGCGCCGCGCTGGGGCACCGGCAAAACAGCCACGCTGGCCAAAAGAGTCGCGCTGGCGACCCGTGTGTCTCCTCTGCCGGGAATCTCCCGGTCTGTGGGCAACAAAAATTCGTCGGAAAGTGCGGCCTCCACTCGTTCTCTGCGCTTTCACTGGGAGCTACATTCCTGAGCTGTTGCTAATCGGCCATCTTGGATCTCTCTCCCTAGATTTATTCTTACAGCAGGAGCATATAAGAGTTTCTCCCACACCTTCATCATCACTGGAGTTTATCAATCTTTACAATTTTAGCTGATCTGCTGACATAGTTTCATTTGTATTGTTCATTTCTTATATTTGGTAAGTTGCTTACTTATCAAGTATAAACCATTTCAAAATGATTTTAAAGCTTAGACTCATATAATTTTGTATAGAAATATGCACTATGTAGACAGCATATAGTGTATATATTATTGCTACTCACTAGTATTTCCATTTTTTTTGTTCCCTTCCAGAGGAGCACAAGAGGAACAGATTTCCCTGACTCCTTGAGCTCATCTACGACCATGTGCTTTGATTTGGGGGTTGGGGAGCGGGCAGAACAAGTTAACGTGCATCAATTCCAGATGAAAACCTTTAATTGCTAGTACATAATTCTTTATGTTCTCTCTTCCCCTGCTGCAACTATCCTAAAAACATGTGTGGATAGAAAGACTCCATAAGACCTAAATGGCCTGGAAGATGAGGCCAAACCATTGAGTAAATTGCCTGGAGAGTCTTCCAGACACTGAGACTTCATGTCAGCAAGAAATAAATGTTTGTTACATTAATGTATTGTGATATTGGATTGTTTAAGAATAAGAATAATCTAAGCTACCCTGACCAATATATACACATATGATCATAGACACACCTTTCAAATGCAGACTTGATTAGTTGGTTGGTTGGTTGTTTAGCTGGTTGCTTTGTAAGTTGCTTGACTCTACCCTTACCTACACATATATCAACACTCATGACATAGGTCATCTTGGTAGAAGAGTTTTAAAATATGATATGTATCTTTCTATATTTTTCCTTTATGCTCCTAATACTATACAAATATTCACAGGAATGTATGTATGTAACGTGTGATCCTAGTCTTTGTTTTATGAAAAGAAAGTAGACTATTTTAGACCAGTCTCTGTATCTCATATTTCTTATTCAGTAAGTGATACCCATCTTACAGCTCTAATTCACTCATTTTACTGATTGCCCAGTAGAATGCAGTATGCATGATGCAGTATAATTTATTCAACCAGTATTCCCCTACTATGGGCATCCACTTTGATCTAGCTTTGTGGCATTAAAACCAATGCTGCAATAAACATTTTAATGCATTAATACATCCATTAATACATCTACTTTTACGTCACTTTTTTTTTTTTTTAGGGCAGAGTCTGGCACTCTTGGTCCAGCTGGAGTGCAGTGACATGATCATGGCTTACTGCCACCTCCGTCTCCCACCTCAGCCTACCAAATAGGCACGTGCCACCATGCCTGGCTAATTTTTGTATTTTTTGTAGAGACGGAGTCTCCCTATGTTGTTAGGTTGATCTCAAATTCCTGGGCTCAAGTTATCCACCCTCCTCAATCTCCCAAAATGGTGGGATTATGGGCACGAGCCTCCGTGCCCAGCCATCTGCTTTTATTTCTATTGGCATTCTCAGGAGAGGCCTGGTAAGGTTAAAGGATACATGTGTTTTTATTTTTCATACATGCCACAAAATAACTTTAGTCAAAGGCTGTGACATTGCACATTTCCACCAGGAACATAAAAGTATTGTATTCTTATATCCCTAAGAGAATAAGTGTTGTAGCTCTTTCCAATGAATGTAAACTGGAATCTCACTCCTCTTTAAATCTGCACTCTCTTGGCTACCAGTGAATTTAAGCATCTTTTTCTACATCTGTGGCCATTTAAATGTGCTCTTCTGTGACTTTTTGTTAGCCAGTTTTTTAACAATGTGGTGTTTTTCAGGTCAATTTGGAAAAGCAGTTTGAATAATATAGACAACTTATACCCTATCTGTTATTTGCATGACAATACTTTTTCTTCATCTACTTGTCCATTGATTTTAATTGCTTCTTTAGCCACACAAAGGTCATTACTATTTTTTTTTCTTTTTCCTTTTTCTTTTACAGATAGGAAGCTCACTCTGTTGCCCAGGCTGGAGTGCAGTGGCATAATCATAACTCACTGCAGCCTCAAACTCTTGGGCTTAAACAATCCTCCCATGTAATTGGGATCACAAGCGCATGCCACCAAACCAGACATTATCATTTCCTTTGTAATGTCTAAGTTTCTTGTCCTAGTTACTCTCTGATGCCTGTGTTGCAAGATTTTCTTAAAAGAGTTTTTGTTTGGTTGGTTTTGTTTTTCACACTTGAGCATTTCAATAATAAGAAATCTATTTTCTTTTTTAAATTAAGATATTATTTATGTAAAATAAAATGCATTTATTTTAAGTGTACAATTTGATAACTGTGATAATTGTATAAGATCAATTAATCACAGTTAAGATTTGAAACAGTTTCCCTACCATGTTTTCCTCTCCCCTCTGTACCTCCATCCCCTTCCAGGAAATCACTGATCTGCTTTCCATTTTGACAGCTTTGCCTTTTTTTAGAATTTTGTATAAATGGAATCACTCAGTATAGACTTCTGTTTGATTTATTTATTTCACTTTGCATAACGATGTTTTTTAAATTCATCCATGATTTTGAGTATGTTAATCTTTTGTTACTGCTTATTACATACCTACTATACATAGTTAGAGAAATCACAATTTGTTTATCTATTCACCAGTTTTTGTCTATTATAAATTATCTGCTATAAACATTTATGTATGTTCTCTGTGAACATGAATTTATTTCTCTTGGGCAACTACCTAGGAATGGAACTTCCAGGTCATATGGTAAGGGTGTGTCATGAAGTTCAGGATACTACCATATCTTGTTTTCCAAAGTGACTGCACTATTTTGCATTTTAACCAGCAATGAGTGAGCCTTACAATTGTTTTACATCATCATCAGCACTTGGTATTGTCAGTATTTTTTAGTTGAGCCATTCTAGTAGGTGAGTCATGGTAGTTTTTAATAAGCTCTGATGACTAGTGATGTTGAATCTTTTCATATGCTATCGGCTATTCACACATATCTTCATTTGTAAAATGTGTGTTCACAAATCTGGTCCTTGTTTTACAAAGCTCTTCTGCCCCCTCCTTTTTCTTGGGGGATGGGGACGGAGTCTTGCTCTATCACCCAGGCTGGAATGCAGTGGCACGATCTCCACTCTGCAATTCCACCTTCCAGGTTCAAGCGATTTTCATGCCTCAGCCTCCCGAGTAACTGGTACTACAGGCATGTACCACCACACCTGACTAATTTTTGTATTTTCAGTAGAGATGGGGTTCACCATGTTGGCCAAGCTGGTCTCAAACTCCCGACCTCAGATGATACGCCTGCCTCAGCCTCCCAGAGTGCTGGGATTATAGGCCTGAGCCACTGCACCTGGCTCATTCTGCCCATATTTATTGGGTTCTTTTGTTTCTCATTCTTGAGCTATTAGTTCTTTGTGTATTCTAGGTACAAGTTGTTTGTCCCATGTATGTTTTGCAAAAAATTTTTCTCCCAGTCAATGGCTTGCTTTATTGTTTTCTTAATTGTTTCTTAAAATCTAAAAGTTTTCATCTAAATGAAGTATATTTTATCAATTTTTAATTTATATTTTATGCTTTATATGTCTTACAAAGATTTTCTCCTATGTTTTCTTCCAGAAGTTTTATAGTTTTAGCTCTTCATTTAGGTCTATGATCCACTTGGAGTTAATTTTTGGTTTAATGTTAGGTAAGGGTGTTAGTTCACCATTTTTTTGCACACAAATGTACAATTGTTCCAGGAGCATTTGTTGAAAAGACAATGCCTTCCCCATTGACTTGTCTTGGCACTCGATTGACGACATATGTAATCTGGGTCTATTTCTGGACTCTATTCTGTTCTACTGTGCTATATGACTATCTTTCATTCTTGTTGTTGGGATAGAATCTCACTCTGTCACCCAGGTTGGAGTGCAGTGGTGCCATCTCACAACCTCCGTCTCCCAGGTTCAAGGGATTCTTGTGCCTCAGACTTCCAAGTAGCTGGGATTACAGGTTCTTGCTACCATACCCTGCTAATTTTTGTGTTTTTAGTAGAGATGGGGTTTTACCATGTTGGTCAGGCTGGTCTCAAACTCCTGACCTCAACTGATCCACCCGCCTCAGCCTCCCAAAGGGCTGGGATTACAGGCATGAGCCACTGTGCCAGGCCTATGACTATCTTTATGCCAATCTTGATTGCTATAGATTTACAGTAAGTCTTAAAATCAGACAGTTTAGGTCTTCTGAATTGATTCTTCTTTTTCAGATTATATTAGCTATCTAAGTTCTTTTTATGTAAATTTTAAAATCTACTTGTCAGTTTCTTCCAAAAGCCTGTTGATTTTTACTCTTCTCAGACCCATGAGCATCCCAGATGGAGAGTGCAGAACTGGGGTGATGTGGTACTGAGGGAGCTCAGAGCAGATGGAATAACAAGGAGGAGATTTGCCTTCCTGCTTGAAGCATCTAACAAATCTGACAAAGTATATTGAAAAAGTGTCTCAAGACACCGGACATCAGGTAAAGACGAGCAGGGATTTCCGAGAGATGGAATACAAATTTGATGAGCCTACCTTTGAGTTGCTCTCCTAGCATTTCCGGACACAGCACACAGACAGGCAACCCTGAGCACAAGAGTCTCCCTAAGCTGAACTAGGATGGGGCATGGGGGAGCCCGGGTGGTGAGGCTGCTAGAATTCACAAGGCAAGACACAGAGAAGAGAGCTGCAAAGAAACAGAACTCCAGAGATCTACAAAAGTTCCAGTACTCTTCAGCGCGCGCATGTGAGAAACCTATCAAAAGGATTAGAGGGAAAAATCCCTACACAGGGTGGGAACAGCGCCTGTTCATACCATCTGGAGTGGAAAATCTTCATAATTATAGGGATTGGTAGAATACTCAAAAGAGTCTTGCCTCACAGTGGAGAAAATTTTACCCTAGACTAAATGTTGCTCTGCTCCCTCCTTACAAAGCTTAAAGGAAGACCCAACAGGATGAAATTGTTTCCAAGTCACTTAACTGCATCCTAGAATGAGCTCGAGTATATTTATGGGAATACAATAAAGTCCAGAACTCAAAAAGAGAAATTTCACGAAGCTTGGCACACATTCAAAAATAACGAGGCATGCAAAGAAGTAGAACAAATGCACCCCATAATATGAAGAAAAGTCAATCAAATGGACCCATAAATGACACTGATGATAGTTAGTGACAAGGCCATTAAAACAATCATTATAACTGCATTCCATATGTTTGAGAAGCTGTAGGAAGATTGAACGTGATAAGTAGAGACATGGAACATCCTGAAGAAAACTCTCAAATTGAACTATTTTTTTCCATCTTCTTTTTGTTCATCTTTGTTGTCATTTTATTTCTCATTCTGTCTTCAACTCCATTTACATTTCCTCTGTTATAGCTATTTGGATTTTCATTTTATTCAGTGAATTTTTTTTTATTTCAGAAGTTGTATTTTTCTAGAATTTCAAAATTCTAGAATTTTTATTTCTAGTTATCTGCTGAGAGTTACTTTTCTACGCTGAGATTTTCATTAATTGGCAATGTTTTGTTTTACTTCATTGAGAATACTTAGAATAGTCACAGTCTCTTGAGAAGAAGTTCTCTTTTCTTGGTTCTATGTATGTTAATGATGGATTATATCCTAGACATTATGAATGTTAAGTGAAAATTTTGGATTCTGTTATTTTTTCTCTTATAAGTATTTTTTCCTTTGTTTTAGCAGATAATTTTGTTGCCTGGGCTTAACCTTCAGACTTTGCTTCTTAAACAGTGACAGTGAATATAATCTCAGTTCAGATCTTTAACTGAGCTGCTTCGAGTCTTCTGCATAGGTGTCGTTTGAGAGTAGGTCAGACTGGGTACACAGAACGGCCCCCACTGCCACAATTCTCTTCAGTGTTCATAGTAGTCCAGCTTCAGTTTTCTGGTTTGCCAGGCCAGAAAGAAGAGAGGTTTGTCCACGTGCATCCCAACAGCTGCTGTGTTCACTATATGGAGCCACAGAGATGGGACCTCACCTGGGGAAGTTCTCATCTCCCCACTCTAAGTAGGTGGTCACCTCACATTGGAGTCTGTTTGCTTCTCCCTTTCTGACACTTTCAGGCAATTACTTTTGTATTACGTCCAGGTTTAATATTTGCTTCCCCATAAGAGGGAGGGTGGGTGGGTTACCCAGTATGACATTGGTCCATCATAACCAGAATCTGGACTGAGGAGTAACGTATTTTTGGAAAGAGTATTAGATGAGAGTCAGTAAGCTGGATGGCAAATTGTTCTAACACATTTATTATATAACTGCTTTTTTCCCCATGGAGTTAACCAGTTTTGTCATATGTTAAGTTCTTAAGTACTGGTACTTATTTTGAAGTCTCTTTTCTATTTTCCTGATCTGTTTATTCTAACACAACTATGATATTGATTTTAAAACAGTGACTTCCTGGTATAAACTTAAAAGTTGAATTTTACATCATGGTTATTCTTCATAGCTTTCTAGCTTATTTCTAGGTACTTATTTTTTATACATATTTTAGGATTATTCATCCAGATTTTTTAAAGTATTTCTAGTACCAATTGGAATTACATGTGGTTTATATGTTTATTTAGGGAAAACTAATACTTAAAATAAGTCATCCCATTCAAGAACAAGTTTCTTGGGGAGACCTTTCTATTATCAATAAGATTTTATAATTATTTGCAAATGATCCTGTGTCTTTAAAATAATGTAAATTTTATTCTAAATACTATGTAACCTGTCTTTTATAAGCAATGTGTTCACATATTTATGATACGTACTGATTTCTAGGGTAATGTAATTCATTTTTATATTATTTACATTCTGCCATCTTTCCAAATTCTGATAGCTTTTTTAAAAATTAATAAAAAACAATTAAACATCCTTAGAAACCAACCTTTGAATTTTCTGAGTTTATAGATAACCATTAGCAAACACATAGACATAACTCTTTATTGTTTCAATATTTATACCACTTTTATTTCATGCTTTGCATTGTTGTCATTTTCACAGACTTAGTACTAAATGCTGACCACACCAGGCATCCCTTATCAACTGTCAGATTAATCGAAATAAGTTTATTTGCTGTTTAAATTCATTTTTGCTGTTGGAATTCTTAGATTATGATTTATTGTCATAATTCAAGTCGTTTCTTTTCATTGCTATTTTACTCACAATTTTATGGCTACTGAATTTTATTAAATTTTTCTGTATCTGTTAATATAATATGACTTTCTCCTTTACTGCATTATTATAATGGATTACATTGATAGATTACAATGTTGACCTTGCATTCCTTGAATAAATCATATTCAGTTATTATTTTGATACATAAATTCTAAAAGTATTAGTAAATAGAGTTTAGCAGTGCTTCTATATTCATAAGGAATATTGGTTTATAATAAATTTTAGACAAGAATTATCGTGAATTGGTGTTCAAATTATGCTGGTTTCATAATGTGAATGCACAAGGTTTGCATTTTCCATGGCTGAAATATCTAAATAACATTGGAATGCTCTATTCTTTAAAGAATAAATTCATCTGGAGAATGGTACCAATTACAGAACTTGAACCAACCTTGAGGCTTTCCTTTGGCCATTAGTTTATTCAAATCTTCCAATTTCTGAGTAAAATTTAGTGATATTTATTTTGCTAGGAACGATTTGCTTTGGGTGTTAAAATCTGGATAACAGAGTTGCACACAGTATTCTTTCGTAATTTTTAAATGGTTATAGTCCCTTGTTCATTCCATATCTTGCCTATTTTTGTCCTCTTTTTCTTGCCGTAATTAGGCTTGCAAGTGTTTCTGCTTTATTGGTTTTTTTCAAAGAAACCATTTTTTGGATTTATTTTTTCCTTTTTCTGTTTCATTATTTCAACTTTTATCTCTATTAATTCCCTCTTCTTAGTTACTTAGTTTATTCCATTCCTTTTTCTAACTGTATGTAATGACTATTTTTCTCCTTTCATATTTTTGTCTTTCTTTTTAAAAAATGAAGGCATTTAAAGCTCTAGATTTGGAGAATTCAGCTTTGCTGGGTTCTTTTATTTTGTCTGTGATTTTTTAAAAAATTGTTCTCTAATTTAAAGGTTTTCTAAAAATATGCTTTGACTTTACAAATAAATTTTTTATTATTGTTTTATTATTTACTGCTAATTTTACTGCATTATTGAAACAGCCAAGTAAAAAGGGGTCCCTGGAGAATCTCCCAGCGGCCTGAGCACTAAGAGGATGGGGTGGAGCCTTGGGAAGTTTGTGCTTTGCACGGGGAGGAGGCTGGCGGTTCCTGTTCCTGGCTGGTGACCTGAGATTCAATCACTGAGGTGGAGAGCCTGTTAGCAGGACTCCATCTCACTTTGCTAAGCTGTTTTTCCTTCTTCTTTTTCATCCAATACATTCCACTCCTCACCCTTCTATGTGTGCATGAGCCTAATTTTTCCTGGTGTATGACAAGAACACAGTTTTTTCTACCACATTATAATCAGAGAATGGTCAGAAAAATTTAAGATTTTCTTCATGGTCAAGACCATTTTTTAAATACGTATTCACACACAGATAAAAGACTCCTTTTGTATTCAAATGATGCAAAGTTCTACGTACAATTATCATATAGAATTTGAGTATGACCAAGTTCCTTTTCAAATGACTTTAAATTTTTTTTTGCCCAAAGGTACACTGGAACCAACTGAAAGAGCACTAAATGGTCAAAGCTGGAACATTTTGAGAAACAAAATAAAAAAAAATACTACAGAATAATAGCCTATTGTGTAAAATAAATAACTATGAGTCAATTCTGATGTAAATAAATGATTCAATAAATAAATGGGGAAAAATAGATAAATCTCCCTGGAGAATTCCAAATAATCTACATATCAACTCTAGCCTTGAGTATATATGGAAACTAACTACCCACTTCTTCAGTGTGGGCTGTGCCTAGTGACTTCCTTCCACAGAGTATAGAACAGGCGGGGGAAGGATGGAGAGCAACCTTACAGTGGAGAAACATGACAGATACCACTTCATCCAGGTGATCAGTTAGCATCTGCATGATAACTCATGCTAATAATGTAGTGGGAGTAGCACTGCACCTCTGTAGTACTCCTTCCAAAAACTCCAGTCTAATCATGAGGAAAATATCAGACAAATCTCACTGGAGGGGCCCTGCAAACTATCTGACTAGTACTCAAAACTGTCAAGGTTGACACATCAGCAAAAATGTCAGAATAAGGACCTGCCAAAGCTCTCCCTCCATAAAAGCAATTTTTAAAACTGGCAAAAATCATCAAAAGTCAACTCTTTCCAAACTCTGGAAATTACTGTCAGGGTTGCAGCAACTTTGAAAGCATTTAGCCAAAATTAAGAACAAACAAACAAAAACTCTGAATCTCAGCAAGAATATCAAGCTTTGTGAGATTTTAGCTTCTTATTTTCATTCCCCATTCCATAGCACTGGGGAAGCCTTAAAAAATAACAGCCTGCACTCCTGGTATAAGAAGGAGTAGAATGCGTTTACAAGTGAGAGCTGAGTGATGAGGCCACATGGACACATCAAGGGGTGCAACACACACTGGAGCCTTTGAGGGGAGGGAATGGGGGGAGGGAGAGCATCAGGAAGAATAGCTGATGGATGCTAGGCTTAATACCTAGGTGACGGAATGATCTGTGCAGCAAACCACCATGGCACACGTTTACCTATGTAACAAACCTGAACATTCTACACACGAACTCCTGAACTTAAAAATTGAAGAAAAAAAGAAAGAAGGAGAAAAATGGGGCTGGAATTCTTTCTCAAAGCCTCCACACCAAAGAGAAATCATTATTTGACCATTCTAGTTGTTTCTTGGAGGACCCCACTCAAAGGTTTGTCTTTATTTTACTTCACTAGAATTATCCCAGTGCTAGAAGCTACTCTCTGGAAGACATCTATCAAATATTTTAAAATCTTGGCTGCTTCAGGCAATGAGTAACAGTTGGGGCAACCAATAGACTAATTCACAGCTTAAAAGGAAAGGCTGAGGAATGAGACTTCCATAGATGCCAAAAGACCCCAAACTAGGCATGGGGCTGTGCACATGCTCAGAGCTGAGACTTGCCGCTCTAAGCTCTAAAGCAGAATAATTTTGAGGCTTTGTGAAAGCAGCAAGTGAAAGCTGAGGCAGAGTTGTAAATTGCATTGCTGAATTTCGAAGCTGTGCTTCAACATGCACTCAGAGCCCATTGGCAAATACACAGAGACTTATTGGCTCCAGGCATTTAAGGTAATGTCTGTCTAATTAGCCGACCAATACGTTAATTAAGTAGAGACTTCAGTGTCCACACATGAAAAAGATAGATTTTAGAAAATTTCTTTAGAGAAGTCCCTGAATCGATAATAAAAACTACAGCAAGTAGCACCAGCAAAATCTGGGTAATGGAAAGAATCTGATTTCCAGAGTTACCATATTTATTATTTGAAATGTCCAATTTTCAACAAAAAATTATGAGATGCAAAAAGTAGCTGTGATCCACACACAGGAATCAAATGAAAATTGTCTCTGAGGAAATCCAGACATTGGATTCACTACACTAGCTATTTTACATATGTTCAAAGAGGAAAACAAATTAAAAAAACATTATATCTAAAGAATAAAATGAATCAGAAGAACAATGTATCACCAAAGAGAAAATATTAATAAAGGGAAACTAATTATAAAAAGGAATCAATTTAAAAAGCTGGAGTTAAAAATGTAACTAAAATGAAAAATTCACTAGATGGGCTCAATATAGGATGTAATGCAGATGTAAGCAGGCAGAAGAATCAGTAAATGTGAAAATAGTGCAATTGAGATGATTCATTCTGAAGAATAGAAAGAAAAAAGAATGTAGAAAAATGAACAGAGCCTCAAAGACCTGCGGAACTCTGTCAAGCACACAAACACAAGTATGATGAGAGTCTCAGAAGGAGAGAAGGGGAGAGGAAGAAGGGGAAGAGGAGATGAGCAAGAGAAGAAAAATATTTGAATAAATAATGAGTGAATACTTCCTCAATTTAATGAAAGACATTGAATCTACACATCTAAGAAACTCAATGACCTCTACAAAGTATAAACTCAGAGATCCACATCTAGACACATTTTAAAGGCTCAAAAGACAAAGAGGGAATATTGAAAACAACAAGAGAAAAATGACTCTTAACAAATAAGGAATCCTCAGTAAGATTAATAGCTGATTTCTCATCAAAAACCTTAGAGATTAGGAGGCAATGCAATGACATATTGAAAGTGCTGAAAGACAAAAACTGTTAATCAAAAATTCTGTATCCAGAAAAAGTCTCTTTCAAAAAATGAAGGGCAATTTTAGACATTTCCAGATAAACAAAAGCTGAGAGAGTTCATTACTAGTAGGCCTGCTCTATAAGAAATACTGAAGAAAGTCCTTCAGGCTGGAATGAAAGGACATTGGACAGTAACTCAAATCCACATGAAGAAATAAAGCATATCAATAAAGTTAACCACAAAGTCAAATAATATAAATGACGTTTTAAACATATTTTTTGTTTGTAACTCCATTTCTTTTCCTGTCTGATTTAAAAGACAACTGCATAAAGCAATAATTATAAACCTGAGTTGATGGGTACAAAGTGCATAAAGATGTAATTTTGGAAAAAAACATAGAGGGGAAAAGAGATACATAGGAGCAAAGTCTGTGTACATTATTGAAAATAAGTTGGTATTAAGCTGAATTATCTTGTTGTAAATTAAGATTTCAATGATAATTTTCAGGGCAATCCCCAAGAAAATAACTTAAAAATCTACAGTTAAAGAAGTGATAATGGAATTTAAATGATTAACTGAAAACGTCTAGCACAAAAGAAGGAAATAATGAAGGAAATGAGAACCAAAAATACGTGGCATATAGCACGCACGTAGTAAAATGGCAGACATAAATCCTACCTTATCAGTAACTACATTAACTGTACATGAACTAAATACTCCAATGAAAGATACAGATTGGCTGAATGGATTTTAAAAATTTGATTCAACTATATGCTACCTACAAGAGACTCATTTTACATTCAAAGACAAATAGGTTGAAAGCAAAATATGAAGAAAGCTAAACCATGAAAACAGTAAAATGACAGAGGAGTTGCTACACCAATATGACAAAATATACTTTAAGAGAATATTATTACTAGAGACAAGTTGTAACAACTTATTTAGAAGTGTGCTGTTTATTTTTTAGGTATTTGTAAATTTTTCAAATTTCCTTCTGTTATTGATTTCTAATTTCACTCCATTGTAGCTAAAAAACATACTTTGTATGATTTCAATTCTTTTAAATCTACTGAGACTTGTTTTATGGCCTAATCTGTATTCTATCCTGAAAAAATGCTCTATACACATTTGAGAAGTACATATATTCTGCTGTCATTGAGTGGAGGGCTGTTTAAATGTATGTTAGGTCTGGTTGGTCTATAATCGTGTTTTCAAGTCTTATATTTCCTTGTTTATCTTTTGCTCAGTTGTTCTACCAATTCTGCCATTGATGGGAGAAATAGCAGAAGGAAGGAAATAATTAACATTAAAGTAAAACTAAATAGAGTGAAAAAATAAAAATCAATGAAACCAAAAGTTGGTTATATGGAAAGATCAACAAAATTGAAAACTTTGATCTAGACTGACCAAGAAAAAGAGAGTAAAATTACTAAAATCAGGAATGAAAGAGAAGACATTACTATCTACCTTACAAAACCAAAAGAATTATAAGGGAATACTATGAATAAATATACATCAACAAACTATATAACTTAGGGAAGTGAACAAATTTCTAGAAAGGGAAAAAGTACCAAAACTGATTCAAAAAGAAATAAATAGAAAATCAGAATAGACCTGTAATAAATAAAGAGATTGAGTTAGTAAGCAAAATATTTCTCAGAAAGTAAAGCCCAGAACTGGGTGGCTTCCTTGGTGAATTCTACTAAACATTTAAAGAATTGAATTCATGCTAATTCTTCACAAAATCTTTCAAAAAACAGAAGAGGAAGGTCAGGCACAGTGGCTCATGCCTGTAATCCAGTGCTTTGGGAAGCCAAGGCAGGAGGATTGCTTGAGGTCAGGAGTTCAAGACCAGCATGGACAACATTGTGAGAAACTTCTCTACATAAAAATTACCCAGATGTGATAGCAAGCACCTGTAGTCCCAGCTACTCAATGGGCTGAAGCAGGAAGATCACTTGGGCCCAAGAGTTTGAGGCTGCAGTGAGCTATGATTGTGCGATTACACTACAGCCTGCATGACAGGGCAAGATCCTGTCGCAAAAAAAAAAAAAAAAAAGGAAGGAAGATTCATTACCCTAATACCAAAAGAAGACAAAGGCATCATAAGAAAAGGAAATTA
Source organism: Plecturocebus donacophilus (assembly GCA_004027715.1). Classification (NCBI taxonomy): domain Eukaryota; kingdom Metazoa; phylum Chordata; class Mammalia; order Primates; family Pitheciidae; genus Plecturocebus; species Plecturocebus donacophilus. The sequence goes on along the minus strand of PVKP010006797.1, from coordinate 67,059 downwards.
CATGGAAATGGATGCAGAAGTCTTCAAAATACTAGCAAGCCAAATCCAGCAGCATATGAAAAGGATGAAAAATCTTGACCAACTAGCCCAGAAATTCAAGGTTGGCTCAATATCTTGAAAATTAATCAACATAATACATTTTATCAATAAAATAATAAACAAAAACCACACGATTACCTCAATAAATGCAAAGAAAAAAATAAAATAAAATGTTTTTCACAACAAACTAATTTTAGGACTCAGAAAACAGTACCTCAAAGTGAAGGCCTCAGAGCGAGCCTCGGAAGTAAGATATCTCTCAGACCTTCTGCCCTCCTGTCTGTCACCCCTCATTCTTTCCAGCAAGCCATAGAAACTAGACATTCTCTTTCCCAAGGTGGATCATAGAATTCTTTTCCCTGAAAGCCAGTTATAAAGCATAAAAACATTAATCTTCCCCCCATCTTTCTGTGTAAAAGCCGGCCATAAGGATCTGACCTACCTTGTTTGATGGTAGATCATAAGACCCTCATTCTAGAAAGGGAGGCCTCATACCTGGGAAGAATTAATGCTGTATAGAGAGAGGCCAAAAAGAATCTGAAGACACAGGCCTTGCTGGGTTTCCTTACCTCAGTCTACTAGCATTAAATCAGACCCTTGATGTCCAATCATATTTCTATACTGCTGTTCTTTCTTTATCAAACCTAAGCATAAAAATGAGTAGTTTCCCCTGTATTGTTGGGTCTTTATTCTAAAACCTCCAGTGCTGCATAAAGCTATGATTAAATAAGTCTGTTATGCTTTTCTCTTTTTAACCTGTCTTTTGTTACAGGAGTGTTGGCTGTGACCCTTATGATGGAAGAGGGGGAGGGATAATCTTCTTTTTGCCCCTATAGTAGGAATACAAGGGATCTTAACCTGATGAAGAGCATCTAGAAACCCACAGCTTACATAATACTTAAAGGCAAAAGACTGAGTGCTTTCCCCAAAATCAGAAATAAGATATGGATGCCCACTCTCACCACTTCTATTCAATATTGTACTGGAGGTTCCAATCAGGTGATTGGTCAAGAAAAAGACACAAAGGGAATCCAGACTGGAAAGGAAGAAGTAAAATGATTTCTATTCACGGATGACATGATCTTAGAGAAAGCTCAAAAGAATCCACAAAAAACTATTAACACTAATAAATGAGTTCAGCAGGATGCAATGTCAATATGCAAAAATAATTGTGATTGTGTTTCTCTACTCTTTCTTTCTTTCTTTTTCTTTTTCTTTTTCTTTTTTTTCCAACAGAGTCTCCCTCTATTGCCCAGGCTGAAGTGTGGTGGTGTGATCTCAGTTTGCTGCAACCTCCATCTCCTGGATTCAAGCAATTCTCCATGTCTTAGCCTCCCAAGCAGCTGAGATTACACGCATGCGTGACCATGCCTGGCTAATTTTTTGTTTTTCAGTAGAGATGGGATTTCGCCATGTTGGCCAGGCTGGTATTAAACTCCTGACCTCAGGTGATCCACCCAACTGGGTCTCTCAAAGTGCTGGGATTACGGGTGTGAGCCACCATGCCTGGCCTATGCTCTTTCAATGAGAAATTCGAAAATGAAATTAAGAAAAGCAATTCCATTTACAATAGCGTAAAAAAGAATAAAATGCTTAGAAATAAATCAAAAGAAATGCAAGATTTGTACACTGAAAGCTATATAATATTGTTGAAAGAAATGAGCCTGATTATTCCTAATAATCAAAATGTGAAAATCATGCAAATGTCTATCAACTGATGAATGGATAAACAAAATATAACATATATATACACATTAGAATCTTATTTGGCCGTCGAAAGGATTGAAGTATGATACCTGCTGTACTATGAATGCGTTACTATGAATGCTGTCCTATGAATGCTGTACTATGAAACCATTATGCTAAGTGAAAAAAATCCAGTTACAAAAGGCCACATATTGTATTATTTTTTGTATTTAAAATATCCAAATTAGGCAAACCTATAGAGATGGAAAGTAAATTAGTTGTTGCCAAAGGCTGAGGGGATGAGGTGAGTATAGGGTGATAAAGGGTACATGGTTTCTTTCTAGAGTTATTTAAATGTTTTTAAATTGATTATGACGATTGTTTCACAATGGATGAATTGTATGGCATGTGAATTATATCTCAATAAAGCTATCACCAAAAAATCAACAACTGTCAAGGTCACCAAAAACAAGGAAAGTCTGAGAACCTGTCACAGTTAAGAGGAGACTGAGGAGACAAGATGACTTAATATGATGTGGGATTGTGAAATCCTGATGGAATCGTGCAATAGCAAAAGTAAGGAAATGTGAATAAAGTATGTATTTACTTAATAATAATCTATCAACATTGGCTCATTTATCACAATAAATATACCATTCTATTGTTAAGACGTTAACAATAGCAGAAACTGCCTATGGGGTCTATGTACTACTGTCTTTGCAATTTTTCTTTTATCTAAAACTATGCTGAAATTAGAGTTTATTTATCTACGAGGCAGACTCTCACTCTGTCGCCCAGGCTGGAGTGTAGTAGCACAATCTCAGTCCACTGTGACCTCCCTCCCAGGTTCAAGCGATTCTCCTGCCTCAGCCTCCCCAGTAGCTGGGACTACAGGCACGAGCCACCACACCTGGCTAATTTTTATATTTTTCGTAGAGATGGGGTTTCATCATGTTGGCTAGGCTGGTCTCAAACTCCTGACCTCAAGTGATCCACCCACCTCAGCCTCCCAAAGTGCTGGCATTACTGGAATGAGCCACTGCGCCCAGCTGAGTTTATTTTTAAAAAGACATCTTTACAATTTTGAGAGAGATGCTTGAGAAGTCCATTTAAATTCATTTGTATCAATTCTCCCTTGCTTTACATATTTAGCTGCTGTTGTTTTCGGTGCACACAGATTTGACTTATCCACAAATTGCAGCTTTTATCAGTGGCTTTTTATGTCGTTACTGCTTTTTCCCCTAAAACCCATGTTAATTTTAACAGGGCTATTTTAGCAGTACCATGGCACACATGATTTCTGTGTGGCCACAGTGAAGTGGCATCTTTGATACTCTTATTCATCTTCTCTCCTCTTCATACACTACTTCGGAGTTTCTACCACTTTAAGACTTCAGAAACTTTTTTGCTTCACCTGTGTCCCCACCTCCCAGTTCATAAATTTGCTAAATACTTATTAGAATCCCCCACATCCCTTCTATTTCAAGGATTTTTGCCTTTGCTTGCTCATGTTTCATGACAGCAGCCTCTCCACATCCAACCATAGGGATTTTGTTATTCGCCTCATTTTTCTGGCTTCCCGCAACTTGAGTTCTGTATTCTTTGTGGGGGGCAGGGTGGGGGTTAGTGATTTCTTAACTATTTTCTTCAGCTGGAGCATGTGGGTGATATACACCAACGTTTGCATAAAAAGAATATTTTTAGATCCTTTTTTAAATTTTTATATCCATTTTTAAAGCCTTCACTACTTCAAAAATCAAAAGAATCCTGAAGTTTATGAACAATTGAAGAAGGTGTTAATGAAGAGAGATCATGATTCAAATTGCCTCTCTATCCCTTGATTTCTGCAGAGGGTGGAAAGACCTATTTCCAGTCTGGAAAAGGTGGAGGTTTTTCTCTTCCTTGACAGAGTCAGAAATCTCCAGGAGTGGGCCTGGGGGGCAGGGGGTGGCTCATGCCTGTAATCCAAGCACTTCGGGAGGCCGAGGTGGGCGAATCACCTGAGATCAGGAGTTCGAGATCAGCCTGGCTAACATAGCGAAACCCTGTCTCTACTAAAAATACAAAAATTAGCTGAGTGTGGTGGCACGCACCTGTAACCTCAGCTACTCTGGAGGCTGAAGTAGGAGAATTGCTTGAACCCAGGAAGCGGAGGTTGCAGAGGCCCAAGATCACACCACTGCACTCCAGCATGGGCAAGAGTGAGACTCAATGAAAGAAAGAAAGAGAGAGACAGGAAAGGAAGGAAGGAAGGGAAGGAAGGGAAGGAAGGAAATCTATCTCCAGGAGTGAAGGCAGAAACTGGGAGGAGCAGCCAGAAAGTGTTCAATGCAAATCTTAGTACAGTCAGCCTAAGTAGAGGCCAGCTCCACCCACTGGAACGGGAGTTGAGGGTAAATACAGCAGGGAGCCTCATGCATGGGCTCTGGGAAAGGAGCCAGCCAAGCCAGCCCAGGTGATAAGAGGTAAGACGGTCCTTTTTTTGCTCTCACCTCAGAGCCCTCACCCAGCAAGGCCTGGTTTTTCAAATAGCCTTCCTTACAGATAAAAGCCATGCCTCAGTACAAATGAATTCCTGCTCTGATACCACTCAGATGTATTTTAAAGCATTGTTCCAACAGACTGATTCCACAGTAAAAGAGAGGAAGAGAGGAGTGAGAGAAAGGAGCCCAGAAGTTTCCTTGTCTCTCTCTATGTGAATCCGCCAGGCCTTTTAACAATCACACTTAACTTGAGAGTATCTGGAAGAACGGGCCATTTTTTGTTTTCCAGAGAGAATTGCCAGCACCTATAGATTTAATAGATCCAGAGAAAGACTAAACATAACATTTAGGATCTCTGACAAGTTCAACTGAAGATCGCACCCCAAGACAAGTGGGGTGAGTTACCTAGCCATTTCCTCCTATATATGATATAATTTTAATATAATCACATTTTCTCAGATCTCAAGGAAGAGCCCTAGGGAATATTTTTAATTATAAGATAGACTTAGCATTTGGCCTTATGTATTATGAAACATCTTTGTCAACAGCAGATAGTTGAGTCCTAGGACCAGATGGGAGCATTCATACAGCCTTAGACGAGGCACTTCAGTTCCTCATCCTCAAATCTGCTCTCACCTCATCACCTGAATGTACAACATCTGTGGCTTTGTTCTCACTTGCACTCTGATGGGAAGCTGTATAATTCGATCCATTGTGCATTAAAGGTGTTTTGTTAGGATGATCATTTAAAATACACACTCAAAAAGGCACACTCCAGGGTGCCACATATTAAACATTTTATCTCTTCTCTTTAAAACAATCAGAGCTAAATGTTTTTACAGATAATCCCAGACCTCATTATAGAGGAGTAAGTGCACACTCTTATGAACCATTCTTTCTCAATAACCTGGCTTATGAATACCTATCTCTTCTCTCTTCCCGTTTTCACATTTAACCCAGTTTCCTACCTTTCGAAATTCAGCAGAATCCTCTGTCTTGTATAGCCTTGGCTGTGTTTCTCCTGACCTCAGATCCAGAGACAATTCCTGTGGGTTATCTACCTAATGCCACCCACAACGTGAAAGCTGGCCTGTAGCCGGCTGTCAGGAGCTGATGCCTTCATGTGATTATCATGCTCTGCACTGTCTTTTGGAAAGGAAAAAAATCAGTAAAGCACTGCTGGTCTTGCTGCATCTTCAGGTATTATTATTATCAAGGAAAAAATATTTAAATATTTAAAAATAATTATTATAAAAAATATTATTGAGAAATAGCAGATTATCCTTCAAAAGGCAAAGATCCCATAGGAGCAAAGGAGTCTAGACATCTTGTTGTCTATTTCCTGCCCCTGGGATAGGGTGGGACCATTCTAGAATTTCAGAGCATTTGTTCTCTCCACATAGGATGGCTCAATGTTTGTGCTTAATTGCAGTAAGTTTCCTTAGCACAGCAGAAGCTTCACAGGACACCCTCCAGTTCTACCAGTTAACAGCGATGCACCCAAGAGCATAAGCCCCTCTACCAGGCTGAGCCAGTAGAATCTCTTCCGCGGGAGTGTGGATTGGGAATGTATAGCAAGGCCCCTGGTATGTAAACATAGGTACTGCTGGTGGCTGTGCTTTCTACTGTGTGGACTGGAGAACAAAGGGAGCAGAGGCACAGCAGGAAGAGGACGGGCAGAGAGCAGTGAGATGAAAGCAAAGCAAGGGTCCCCCTTGCTGACAGCCAGGTCCCTCCCTGGTTCCATTCTTTCCAGAAAGCCTTGCTGCATCACGGGTACGTAAGTACCATTCCATGCTTACAGCTCTCCCTGACTGATTTTGTTTTTGGTTTTTGAGACAGGGTCTCACTCTGTCACCTAGGTTGGAGTTGGATTGCAATGATGCCATCTCAGCTCACTGTAACGTCCACCTGCCAGGTTCAAGCCATTCTCCTGCCTCAGCCTCTCGAGTACTTGGGACTACAGGCGTGCCCCACCATGCCTGGCCAATTTTTTGTATTTTTAGTGGAGGCGGGGTTTCACCATGCTGGCCAGATTGGTCTCGAACTCCTGACCTCAAGCGATCCACCCGCCTCAGCCTCCCAAAGTGCCGGTATTACAGGTGTGAGCCACAGCGCCCCACCTCTCCCTCACTTATTTTTTCCCTTAGAACAGCTCAAGCAAGCTTCTGATATGACCAGAATCTTCCTTACTGATACACATATCTAACTTTAAAGACTTGTGATTCTTTCTCTTCTCCTTTTGCCTCTTCCACTTTATCATCTGGTGTTTTGCCTTCGTGGTTTTGCTGTGGACGTACATGTACACTTGTGCGTTGTAAGTCGACTTGCCAGTCCATATGGAAAAAATGAGAGACAGATTCATCCTATTCATAAACAAATGCAGGGAAAGGCATTTCAGAGCCTGCCCTGGTGAGTCAGCCGCACCCCCTCCTGTGGGGCAGTCACTCTTTAGCAAAAACGTTTGCAAGGCTGCTTGCAATCTCTACTTTCCATCCTGTTAGTCACACTGTGGACTGAGGACCAGGAGCATCAGCAGCACTCAGGAACTTCCTAAAAATGCAGAATCTCAGGCCTACCGCAGACAGGATGAGTCAGAATCTGTTTTTTCACAAGGACCCCAGGTCATTTGTCTGCACATTAAAGACTGAGAAATCCTGGCTTCATTCACTTGTTCCTAAATTTGGCTGCATATTGAAACTGCCTAAGGAAATTTAAAAATAAAATAAAATACTAATACCTGAATTCTGCTTCCAGGAATTTTGTTTTAATTAGTCTGGAATGCAGACTGGACCAAAAAAAAAAACCTCCCCAGCTGATGTTAACAGATAGCAAATGTAAATGTAAAGAACGGCTGGTCTACCACGGGACCCAACACCACGTCCTACTGCCTGCCCGGTGATGTCCAGCAGTTCACGCAGAGCTTGTCCACCTTTGCTCCTGAACTGGCAGCTCCAAATCTGGAGTCTCAAGACTTTCACAGGAGGTGTTCTAGCTCCACAAATATTGCCAGAAGATAATTTTGGGAGGGGGTGGGGAAGAACGCTTCAATTTTTTTTTTAATTTAATGATCCTGAATGAGAAGGCGGGACTTTCTCAAATGCCACAAAGAAATAGTGAGTATGAATATTTTAGAAAAATAACTATTATAGTCAAAAGTACTCAGTTGCGCAGTACAAAGATTCCAAACATACAGGACTTAAATCTGTATCTTAAATGATCTCAGGCATCTGAGAATCCTAGTTCTTTGAAAATGTGGCCAAATAAGAAGGGAGAGAATAACAACAGCAAAATAACCGAGGGTGAACCCTGAGATGCCTTAAATTCGAGTGCAGGAAAAGCATCTTCTTTTACCTTCTGACCCCTTGTCTTGTCACTCTGATCGTTGCTTCTAGAATACATTCCAGCAGCTAAAACAAGCTTTTTGTTTGTATCTGAGTGTATGTATAAAATTCTTCCAGTGTGATAAACTGCAAACAAAAACCAAGCCCCCAATATTTTATCCCCTGTATGGGTGGCCTGTGCAATGTGATCTGTGGCTCCTCCCCTCAAGAAGTAGAGTATTTCAGCCCGTCCTTTGAATCTGGACTGGCCAGGTGGCTTCCCATAGCCAATAGAATGTGTAGAAACTGTGCTCCCATCCTGGGCCTAAGATGCGGGAGACCTGGCATGCTACCGCTCTGTCTCCTGGAGCACTGCTACTGCAATGGAAGCAAGCTGGATTCGCTGGATTTGGAGAAGACCCGAGGCCCTCCTAGACCTCCCAACAGCCAGCTGACCCCCAATACTTGAGAAGCCCCTGCCAATATCAGCAGTCACCTGCCTGACCCCACAGCTGACCAAAAATGCATGAGCAAGCCCAGTCAAGACCAGAGGAGTCACCCATCTGGCCACAGCATAGTGAATTAAGTAAATAGTTGATTGGTTACATACTAAGAGCTAATGGACATACCCAGCCTAGAGAATTTCGATTTAAACATTAATATTCTAAAGAAATGGAGTCCAAAGAAATAACTGGAAAATAGTCAAGTGATACTAGGGAACACTAAGGAAAGAATAAGTTTCTTTTGTCAATTTTGTTCCACCATTGAGTCATTTAGGGACTGCACTGCTGTGTTACCTTGCTAAGTCAAGGAGCTGAGCAAAATTGGGGCCAGCTGGTTGGAGGTGGTGCATATTGAGAGGATGTTCCTGGGCACAGCATCTGACAATGACTTCCTATCCCTTCCTAATTCCACCTCCACTACTGCTCCTTTTATATTTTCATCTACATTATTGAGCACTGTAATTTGAAGACCAAATTTAAATATGAACAATGTTCGTGTTCTGAATAACATCACATTTATGGATTCCTTAGATAATTCTTATGACTTAGTATGATTTCCCAAAAGATAACAGCATCACATGTCCTAGGGTTTTCTGCAAACTTCCTAAGAAAACTGAACTGTTTCATAAGAAACTGCTTTCAATATTCTTGCTAGAAAATCAGTTTAAAATTTAGCTCAAATGGCAAAAGAAAAAAAAGTCAGCATTTGTAAGATACCATATGATCACAGACTCAGTCATCTCTCTCCTCTCACAAATTAGAAGTAATGTTTGATCTTTGGGCAGTAGGCAGCTTTGTAAGTGAGATGATTATTCTGCTTGTACCTCCCTATGACATACAATTAAGGCTAGATTTCTTTTTTTTTTTTGGCTTAGTTTTTTTTTATTATTATATTTAATTTCTGGGGTACACGTGCAGAACATGCAGGTCTGTCACATAGGTATACATGTGCCATGGTGGTTTGCTGCACCCATCAACCCAACATCTACATTAGGCATCTCTCCTAATGCTCTCCCTCCCCTAGCCCCCCACCCCCTGACAGGCCCTGGTGTGTGATGTTCCCCTCCTTGTGTCCATGTGTTCTCATTGTTCAACTCCCACTTATGAGTGAAAACATGCGGTGTTTGGTTTTCTGTTCTTGTGTTAGTTTGCTGAGAACGATGGTTTCCAGCTTCATTCATGTCCTGCAAAGGACATGAACTCATTCTTTTTCATGACTGCATAGTATTCCAGGGTGTATATGTGCTACATTTTCTTTATCCAGTCTATCTTTAAAAAAAAAATGCAGACATAATTATTTTCAACTGGTTCTTCTTTTAGTCCTGCAAAAACCCCTGAGATAAGGAGAAATAACAAAAGGTAAAACTATCTGTTTGAAACTGTGGAGTGGTGGTGAAGGAAACAGAACATGAAACATACATTAAAAGTCTAATACATATATTCAACCTTATAAAGGAGGGAAATCCTGACACATGCTACAACATGGATGAACCTTGAGGATACTATGCTAAGTGAAATAAGCCATAAGGCTGGATTTCTGCAGACTTCTCCTCACCTTCATAGCTGACTTAATTTGCCAAGAAGTGAACAAAAGCAGTCACATAATCCTATTCTAAGGCCATTCATAGTTTCTGACGAAGGATGGTGGCTGCCTCAGATCAAGGGATAGCCCAAAGATTAACAATATTTGTATTGAGAAGCCAGATATAATTTCAGGAGGTAAACAGAAGTCTCACTTTCAGGTAAATACAAGACTAATGAAGGAAGTTGCTTTTTTCTCTTAATAGTGAGGTTGGCAAGCCAAGCACATGGTGTATTTATGGATCTCTGTCCTGTACATTATGAGGAATAAAGAAGCCATCTCCCACACACTGACTGCTCTCAAGGAGCTCACAATCTGGTTAAAGAGACACAATGGTCAGATCCGAGAACAAGGGGTGTAGATCAATACTTCCAGGAGGTGTTGTTGAGATGGTAAACGGTACCTGAATGACCAGAGTTACAGGACACAAGACTATGCTGTGAGCTTGAGCTGGATAACTCATGGAAGACCATGGGGAAAAAAATCAAGAAATCAATGGTGAGATTGAGCACACTGTTTATTAACTACTCCTCTGGAAGTATGTCCTGGCTGGCTAACTCATCCGTACACATACACATGCAATGATAAGGCTGTATTTGTCTCATGAAACCACCTGTCTCCTGAGAGTCTCAGAAGAGATAGCTGTGTAGTAGTTCGTTGTTATTATTTCCTCACATTACCTTGAGTAGACACTACCTGGGACAGGTAAGCTCCTAGAGAAGGAAATGGTCCCAATTGATACCAGTGAGATGAGAGCAACCCAGACATGTGAATCAGGAGCATACAACAAAGCATCTTTTGATATGTTCTTGTGAATAGCAATTCTTAGAAAGCTTTCCATTGGGTGCCATCAGATGCATAACTACCATTAAGACAAAATAGCACTTGCTTCCACTCCAGCCATGCTTATATCTTATCATTATCTATACTCCCAAGTTTCATAAACCTTTGTTTTTAAAAAGTAAGAAAAACTTTATCTTTAAACAGTTTTCAATGCAATTGTAGCACATTTTCCAAAATGCCAAGTAATCTCAAAGTAATTTACATCTGAGCTAGGCATATGTCAGGTTTTCAGGATATTTCTCTTCCTACTTCCTAAATTGTGCTCTGACGAATCTAGTAGTAAAATTAGTTAAGTATTCAACTAGGCACAAACTGCATGATTAGAGAAGATAGCTGTGAGGGATGGAAGGAAACCAGCCTGATTTAAAATTTACCAAGAGATGATTTAATTCCACGCAATGAGCATTTCCTGCACTGTGAGGAAACTGGCCATCATTATTCATTAAGACACAACCCACATGCAGTTAGATTAAGGGATTATCATTCAGGGATCTCACTAGTTTTTCTACACAAATTTGACCCCATAGTCCTAGCAGTGCAGACCAACCTATAGATGGTAATTTTACCTTGTGGGTCTTTAAAACAAGCCTCTCCTTCTAGCTTTATCCAGCAGACAACCGCCTAGCCATGCTACAGTCAGCCTGAAATGTGCTGCACGTTGCATCTTGCTGCCTTAATTAAAGTACACCAATCATCCAATTATACTGCGTGATTTCTCGAGCCTCTCTTAAAACAAGCCCCACAAAAGCCAGGAGGAAAAATCCAGTTGAAGGAAGCCCCAGGATTTCAATAGGCTCTAACCACAAAGGCTTCAATTTGCTCCTAGGTGTATAATAGGTAGAAATGAAACAAGATTCCTAATCTCCTGCATGGCTTTCAACAGGAAGGGAACACAGCTCAGCTGAAGGAGGTAAACACGGAGCTGCTCACCCAACCTCACGCTACACCATGTCTGGCCTCTCCAGTTGTTTCTCTCCCTCTAGGCTGATCAAGCTGGGTGGCCTTGCCTTGACTGCTAACACATAAATCTTTGCAAGGAAATAGCTCACTTTAACTGACTATATCATCCACTAGCAAGGTCATTCTTTACATTTGATAAAGTGAGCAACAAAAGGGATCTTTTGCAGAATGAGCTCATCCAAATGTCTCTTTACAAATAAAAGCCAAGTGTCCATGTAAAGACTTCTCTTGAGAAATTTAACCAAGACTTTCTGACGCAACACAAATCACTCAGTACCCATGACCTCATTTCATCTCAATTGCCCTACATGGGGACATTCAGAGTGAGTAAATAACGTGCTTACAGACAGACCGGAGGTAAACTGCAGAATAAGACAATGTTGTTGGACAATTTGAGAAAACAAGGCCATATTCCGTCTACTTCTTCTCAGGGGACAGTGAGATATGGATGGGAGCATGGACTCCAGAAGCAGATCAACTTGGGTTTGAATTCTGCTTTTATTGCTTTCTAGCTCTATGACATTGACAAAGTTATTGGACCTCCCCTGAGCCTCAGTTTCCTCATCTCTAAGATGGAAAAACTCCCCTATATCTCAAAAGGTTGCAGTGAGGATGAGATGCAGTAAGAATGCCTGTGCAGTATCTGACACGATAAGAGTCTTCAGTCGATGCTGGCTATTATCATTATTTATGAAGCAATTTTGCTTGGTTTAATCTCCTTTCAATCTCTTACTGAAGTAGTTTAAGAGCTTAAGGTAAAATAACTTCCAACAGATGGACCTAAGAAGCAACTGGAGATCATTTGCCATGATGGTGATGAAGCATTAATTAAACTGGAATTACCACCCAAACTCAACCAGGCAGGAGGGATCCAGCAGGAAATCCAGCTTATTGGTTTCTCAGCAGAGGAAGAGCTCTGCTCATGGTGAGGCTAGAGCTGAAGGCAGAGGGATGTGGAGTTGAGAGGAGGTGGGGAGCCCTTATCACCTATGGCTTTCACTTGATTAAGACTTCGTTCTCTTTTTTTGAGTTTCACTCTTGTTCCTCAGGCTGGAGTGCAGTGGCATGATCTAGGCTCACTGCAACCGCTGCCTGCCAGGTTAAGCGATTCTCCTGCCTCAGCCTCCCAAATAGCTGGGACGTGCCAGCCCGTGCCCCAATGCCTGGCTAATTTTTTTGATATTTTTAGAAGAAATGGGGGTTTGCTATGTTAGCCAGGCTGGTCTCAAACCCCTGACCTCACGTGATCCACCTGCCTCGGCCTCCCAAAGTGCTAGAATTACAGGTGTGAGCCACCATGCCCGATCTAAAACTGCATTCTTTGCACTCCATCCTTGACCAAGATGAATCTTGAACATAGAGTACGGCAAGAGACTCCATTTCAATCCACTGGTTCCAGAGTCAGCCATCTGCCTTATCCAATTGGGGAGCAGAGATGAAATTAAATTGCTGCAGCATCTCTCCCTGACTCCTAAGAAACCAGTGAAGGATGGCAGACTGGCTGGCTATGGCCATTGAGAGAGCAGACCATTCTGTGTTAATGAGGCAGAAACCAGCCAGACCGCAAAGCCAGGAGAGATGCATTGTTTTCTGTGTTCCTGTAGAGGGACCTCAGGGAAAGACAATATCCTACAGTAAAGTGCATGAAAGGAATCAGTATTCTCTTAGTATAGTGACATCTCTGTCTGTTCAAAGTTTCCAAACCAGAAGGGGCATGAAAAACTTTTCAAAGAGTTAGAAGAGTAACCAAAAATAAGAAAAAGGAATTATATATGAGACCACTGCCCAAATGTCAAAGCTGCACAATTCACCCACAGTGTGGAGAGGAAAGGGGTCAGCTTGGATCTGAGAGCCGTCATGAAAGACATGGGTGGACGAGAAGCAAAGGAACCATCCAGTCCCATCCAGAGGCACCCTGGGGAGGGGAGAGAGAAGAGGTTCAGGATGCTCTCTCTCCCAAGACAATGCTTCCCCAGTGTTTCTTGTTGTCGTTTCGCATTCTATGTTCTATGTTGATATAGGTGAAAGACATTAAAGAACCTGAGTGTTAAAACAAGGCCACAAGAGACGGGAGAAAACAGCCCGGGGGTGACCTGTGCTTGCTGCAGCCCATCCCCCAAACAATGGCATCAGGGACCTCTGTCATAATGATCCCATGCCATTTGGCAATGTATTTCATCCCCCAGTAGCGGGGCTGCTGCCCATTTTACCTCTATGAAGTGTTGCAGGGTAGAGTCATTTTACAGAAAGAATACTGTCAGAGTGCTGTTAATCTCCACAGAGGCACAGACAGGAGTACAAATAAACCCAAGCTTGGAAAGTGGGGACTGGGTATGTTCTCACCGTCTTTCTCCAAGCCTTTACAAGTGAGACCACCATGGCTAGGGAGAGTTAACTGATTTCTGTAAGGTTACACAGCCAAGGTCAGAGGTGAAACTAGGACTAGAATCCATACAGATTTAGCGGAACAAAACTCTTCATTGTTAGGAAGTCAGGAGTACAACTGAATGGATGGGAATCTCCTTTATTGAAGAAGGCATGACAAACAGGACTGATTTTCTTACCATTGTGACAGCTCACAAGAATCTTTCAAAATCCTTCCAGGCCTAAGAGGCTACAAACCCTGAAAACAACAACTAAGGGGAAAAGCCAAGAGTTGGGTGGCACGTGGGCAGGAGATACCACTGGCAGGGAGGCAGGCAGATCCTCGAGGAAGACCGCTGGGCTGAAATTTTACCGCAATTTGGCCTCAAGCAGAGAAATGAGAGCTTCCAATATGCAAGGCACCCTTCTGGTTGCTGCTGTGCACACAGAGATGAAGAAACACCCACGAGAGGGGAGAGAGGAATTATGTCGCAGTGTCGGACACAGATCTGACAGTCACTTTCATGTACGTTTCCTCATAGCCAGCCCCTGTTTAACAGAGAGGAACATCAAACAGTGATAGAGAAAGAGTCAGTGTGCTGTGTTTGCACCTGCTCTTCCTGTCCCTCTCTGGAATTCAGACAGAAATGGGTAAATACATAGAGAAACTGGGGTGTGTTCATGAAAACTGATGTTTCAACAAATCTAAAGATGGTAACATGAGAGAATGAAAGAAGCTCTCCGGTGTCTGCAGCCTTGCCATCTTCTCACACACAGGGATGCGTCTCCTCAAAAGCGCCCTTGCTCTGCAGCTGAACCAGAGGCTGCGTGACCTTGTCCACCGCAGAGAGCAAGGCAGCTGCAGAGCACCACTGTGAGGCTTCCCCCAGGCACAGGTTAAGAACGTGTGGACACTCTTTTGTAAACAGTGAAGAAGTCACAGAAGGTTTCTGGACAGAAGAGGAATCTGACTGGATATGGTGCTTATAGGGGACCTGGACTGGGAAGACAAAACTCAGATTTGAAAAGCTGGTGGGAAAGTGTGGAGCAGTCAAGATGAGAGGTAACAAAGAGAGGTGTTGAAAGTGGAAAGAGAAACAGACAGCCCGCAGGGTGAATCCGGGTAGATGTGGTCACGTGGCAGGGTACCATTAGCCCCATTTAGCAAGACTCTCCTAAAGATGATGGCTTTAAGCCAAAGGGCTATTACAGTGAGAAGTGTACCCCAGTAGGTGGCTGGGGAAGGGCGTCTCTCTCTGGGAAGGAAGACACTGGAGCCTCTCAAATCCTGACAAAGCATCTCCTGCTTTCCTTAGCTGCCCCTCACCAGAGAACACCTTTCTCAATCACATCACCCAGATGAGAAATGAAAAGAGAGGGACTTTTTTTGTTCTGTTCCATCATTGGTGTCCTTGTCTCTTCCCCTCGTGCCCATGTTCTAACCCGGAACTGTTGTTCCACCAAAGCCACCTTGCTGGTCCCCTGAAAAGCAGGCAGAATCCTGTCTTGCTCCTGAGAGACTATTAGAAAAGCACTTTGATGATTACCTTTTGTTAATGTGCAGAATAGGTTTTTAAATTGTCAGTTCTATTACCTAGCCCTATCCCTGGGCTTCCCGCAGAGCTGACCCCATGCCCTGCTTTCTTCATCTATCACAAACAGAAAAACTCTTTAAAGATCCATTTCCTCCTCCTGCACCCCCCATTATTATTACCTTCGTTTTAGCTGTCAAGAGATCTTGCTAAGAAAAGAATGCTATAATTCAGCATTAGCTTACCAGAAAACACTGGTGGGAGTTGAAATCACAAGTAGACAGAGAATAAAGTAGAATCAAAATTCATCATGAAGCCATTTTCACCTCCCACTCTCCGCTCTGACCAAGACAGTAACCCTTGTTTGTGAGGAGCATAAAGATTTGCTCCTGTATATCGCAGGAAGAACATTGCGACGGTTGGCCCCTGTTATTTTTTATAACTGTCAGGATTCTCACTCCTCTCCTGGAAAAGAGCCGTATATTTTAGAAATACTCTGATCTCTTATCCACAATCAGCAGGGGGAAAAAATGTATAATTTAGCTTACTTTCAGCAGACGACGTTTGGACTGGATTCCAAAAGCAGATGACATGGGTAATTGGCAACTCTCTGCCGTTAAGGACCATGACAAATGTTGCAGAAGGGCGTTGGCCAGTGCTTCCACAAGAAGTCCCTTGGAAGCCCTCAGGTGCCTGCCTGTGCCCTGACTGGGGGGATGGGGAAAACAGCTTTTGGAGGAGGCTAACAGGCTTCAGGCACCTAGCGATTGGATGATAGCAGTTTAAAAGGTAAAGAGCTAACTCTACAAATGTGGCCAAGTCATCTTAATTATGACCAGAATCACTTTATTAAAAAGAAATGGCATTTGACTCCAGAAATCCAATCTAAATTGCACTAGGAATTGCAAAGGATGGAGGGCACTGGCTGACTGTACAGCAAAAGGCACGTGGGAGTTTTCAGTTCCTTTTTTTCTTTCTTTTCTTTTTTTTTTTTTTTGAGATGGATTTTGTTCTGTTGCCCAGGCTGGAGTGCAGTGGTGCAACCTCAGCTCACTGCACTCCCAGGCTCAGGGGCTTCTCCTACCTCAGCCTCCCAAGCAGCCGGGATTACAGGCTGCACCACCACACTCAGCTAATTTTTGTATGTTTAGTAAAGATGGGATTTTGCCGTGTTGGCTAAGCAGGTCTCGAACTCCTGACCTCAAGTGATCTGCTTACCTTGGCCTCCAAAATGCTAGGATTACAGGCATGAGCCACCGCGCCCAGCCTAGTTGCCTTTTCTGAAGCTAGTCTCAGATTAAAAGCCAAGCGGCTAACTGGGGCTAGGGGTGGTGGTCAGCTGAGAGCTACTGACTCTGGGATTTGGCTTAGATACTGCACAAACCCCCATAAGTCTTTTACCAGGAGCCATCCCTCTTGGTTTCCAACGCTGCAGAGTCCCTTAAGCTCTTCTTCCCCATACTAAGACACTCATGTCTGCCCTTTCCTTTCCTGCACACTTAAAAACCTCCAATGTTTTCCCTCTGCACTTAGATCAACAACCAAACTTCTAGCCAAGGCTGCAGGGTTCCCAGCTAGCTCCTGCCTCACCCTCAAAACTCACATCTACCCAGTCCCCTCTGTTCACTCCAGTTCAGCAACTCTGGACTTCTTTCTATGAACACGAAGGACTTGCTCCTGCTTGGAACCTTTGCATTTATAGTTCTCTCCTCCTGGATGGCTCTTCTCTCCGAGCACGGCTGATTCCTTGCTGTATAATTCAGCTCAGATATTACCTGTTCATGAAGCTTTTCTGACCCACCCTATATCAATATCCCTTGTTCCTTCTGTAACTTTCTAACCACTACTCTGCTATTTTTCTTTGTCATCCATCTCCAATGTTATTATATATCTTTACTTGTTTATTTTTCTGTTTCTCCACTCTAGAATATACACTCCTTGAGAACAGGGTCCTTGCCTGTCTTGGCCACTACTAAATCCCAAACACTAATAACAAGTGTTCAATCATTATTTTGGAATGAATGAATGACTTAGTCAATCAATCAGTCAGTCTGTTAGGAGAAGAATCACTGCCACATGTAATTGAAAATCCAGAAGCAAGTCTTTAAAAATCTTGCAGCAATCAAGCAAGTCCACGTGATGCCAGTCTGGTTATACTGTAGAGAGAATTCCGCATGCATTTGGATGGGTGCCACCACTGAAGCTCCAGCCAGCCCTGTGCTCCTGGCTGGCACTTGACAGAAGTAATTTGTAGGAAGTTGCTTTACAGCCCAAATCAGGAGTTCTAGTTTTTGCTCCCCAGAGCCATTGACATGCACTTAAGGGTATTTTTACCCAGAGATGCATCCCACAGCCAGTCCATTAATGTCTTATATAAACTAGCAGCAAGGAGCGTCAGTTGAAAGTCTTTAAAACAATGTCTCAAGCAGTCTGTGCACAGGCAGTAATCTCAAAGCCAGTGTGATGACTCTACTTGGGAAGAGGGGTCTGCCATTAAAAAAGACACTGGAATTGAACCCTCCTTCTGAAGTCCACTTACCTACCCTTTCTTCTTACACATCTATTTATATGTTGTCCTAGGTTACCACATGCACACCCAGGGAACACAAAAATAAGGCAATTTTTCCAGTTATGATGCTCACTGGAGCATATTTTGCTTCATCTTGAGTCATTGATCTGGAAAGGAAAGTAGAATGAGATGAAACCAAATGGGGCCAAACACATTGATTGAGGTTGGATCCCTTTAGAGCCATTTTAAGATAAATAAAGGTCAGTGCTTTGTAGAAAGAAGACGGTATGGGCAGGCTAAACTCTCTCCTCTAGAATTTACTTTCCCTAGAAATTACAGGTAATAACTCTGTGGAGTGAGTTGTGCACAGAACTTTGAATGTTCCCTCGGTGTGAGGACTGTGACACATGGAATCATTCGGCTGTATCTGCAGGTTTGGAGCTGGCCACGTGCTGCAAGAAGGCGGCTTTCGGAGGGGAACCAGGCGACAGCTCCAGGACTCCAGATACCTCCAGGGCTCTGATGGGCTTGGAGCCTCTAGATCCAGGTCACTGGTTTCAGCATGACAGAGGTCTCAGGGTATTTCCATAAAAAGCATTAAAATAGTAAGGTGAAATACATTAAAGCCAGTCTTTCTCAAATCTAAGAAACACAAAATATTTACAAAGCCACCCCTAGTCAGAATGGCAGCCTTGTCATTTACTTACCTTCACCACCACTCAACCAATATTTAAGCAATACTTGGTGCAAGTCATCATGTTGCATGCTAGGTAATCAATAGTAAGCAAAATAGACAAGTTCCCTGCCTCTTCTAGAGCTTTCATTCAAACGTAAGCCTATCTTTTCTTTCTTTTTAGGACAGTTTTATGGAGATACAATTCACATACCACACAACTCACCCATTGAAAGTATACAATTCAAGGCTTTGCATATTTTCATAAAGTTGTTCAACCATCACTCTAATTAATTTTAGAATATTTCATTTTCCTAAAAGGTAACGCAAGGTCTTAAGGAACTAATCATTTAGTCAGTTATTGAGTTGCAATCATGATTATTCCTTCTACTTCCCTGAATGAATAAAGCATGTAATATGAGGAGGACTCTGGTCTTGGGGTTTGGATAAGGCTCTCAGCAAAGTGACATTTGCGCTGAAAGCCGATGGAGGAGTAGGAGAAAGCCAAGCAAAAGGAAAGAAGTGAGCAGGAGGAAGTAGAAAAACACCACTGTAAATTAGGCTTTGTGGTGGATCTGCGGAACTGAGAAAAGGAGTTGTATTTTATTTTAGAACAATGGGTTTTCTATTATTTTAAGAGTTTTAAGTCTTCCTGTCTACTCCCATCCTCCATGCACAGATTTTCATTTCAAAAAAATATCTCCTGATGATGATGAGAGAACAGATTGGAGGGAGGCAAGCATGAAAGCAGGAATATCAGTCAGGAGCCCATCACAGAAGTCCAGTGAGGAGATGAGAGTGGCCTAGATCAGGACAGTGGAAATGGGGGCAGTGAGTTCATTCAAGATTTATTAGGAACAAAACTGAAAGACCTTCACAATTGATTGACTTGGAGGAGTGATGACTTCTAAATTTGATGCCTCCACTCCTGGGTATATAGGTTACAGAAGGAAAACTGGAAGAAAACTTAGTTTTTTGGAGTTGGGAGAGAGATCATCAGGGTTTGTGAAAAGCAATCAATGGGTTCGCTGTCCAACGCACAGAGGCCAATATCATGGCAGTGGCTTTTGAAAAAAGAAAAGTTTTCTTGCCAGTCAGCCAGCAAGGAGACAGGAGGAAATGCTCAAATCTGTCTCCCCAAGCTGGGGTTTTAGTTGGGTTTCATAAGCATAAGTTAATGAGGTGTGAGGTGTGATCTGATTAGATCTTGCAATGAAGTGATGTTGGGAAGAATGATCTGACTGACTGCCATGGGGTGACTAGAGTACAATCGGATTGAATCCTAGATCCTGCTTGGTGGTGTTCACTTCTTAATTCAGTCCCCACTCCTTCACCCAAGCACTTAGGTCCCCCCTTTGGCTGCACACTTGGTTCATCTGGGCATGCTCAGGTTATATGACCTCAACCTGGAGATCCATGGCAAATGAAAAACAACTCTGTTACCAAAAGCCAAGCCAGATTGGTCTGGTGTGGTTACAGGTTCAACATTGGATATACTGACTAATCTTTCAGGTAGGTAGTTGAATATGACTCTGAGGTTAGAAGTGAGATCTGAGCTGAAGAAATAAATGTAGGAGTCACTGTTGCTAATTGGCTATTGATGTCCTGCATGTAGGTGAGGCCACCCAGGGAGAAAGGACACAGCAGAGAAGGGGCCTCGGGCCAAGCGAAGGGAAGCACCAACATTTCAATGGTAAATAGAAGAAGATATCCTGGTAAACAGGCTGAGGAAGAGCTGTCGGGGAGGAGGAGGTCAACCAAAAGCGTGCGATGACCTGGAGCCAAGGGGAGATGGTATTTTAAGTGGGGAGAGGCTATTTGTTTAAAAGCTGCTGAGATATGAAGGCTACGAGAATGTCCTTTGAACTTGGTGACATGAAAATTGTTGATGCCCTTAGCAAGAGTCATTTCAGTGACGGAGCAGTTGGTGGAAGAATGGAGAGAACATATGCAGACAACTCTTCTGAGAAATGTGGCTTCACATGGGAGGAGAAAGATGGCCAGGATGGAGGGCCATGTGAAGTGAGGGAGGAAGGGTTATTTTAAGATGGGGGCAATATAAGCAAACCGTAATGCTAATAGAAAGGATCCAGTGAAGAGCAGGAAAGAAAGATGACTGTTGGGTAAGGTGCTTGAGATGGGAGAGTGGGGCTGAGACCCCAGCACAGCCACAGGGGCTGGTGTTAGTTGGAAGGGAAACCTGCTTCTGCCTGGTGGGTCCTAAAGCAACAAACCTTGGTTTCACTACAGCCAGCAATGAACCCAGGCCGTGCTGGAGGCAGGAATATTCTCCAGAAGCCCCACTGGACATCATTTGCTACTCACCTACTCACCATGCCGCTGGAGTGGGATGAAAGGTCTTCTCTTTGCCCCTCACAAAACACAACTCCCTCTCTCTCTCGCATTAAACACATGTTTTGGCAACAAGACATCAGAGGCATCCAGGAACCTCATGGATAGAGAACCTATATCTACCTCCTGTCTCGCACAGCTGAGACTTCAATTTATGCTTCATACATCAAAATACCCTTTCTCGATGCCCCCTGCTCCTCAGAGTTCAGATCCTCTATCCTTCACCTCCTCAGGATAGAAATAAGTGCCCACACCCCATGGTGTGTCAGAAGTATCACATCCCTCCAGAGAGGCAATGTCATCCCAGGACATCATTTCTTCAAGCGCAGTAACCTGGCCTTGAAAGGGACTGTTGCAACAGGAGAGAGTGGCTGCCACCGGACTCCCTGCCCTACTTCTGATTCACGGGGTTCATGAAGCCTCAAGCCTGGGCTGTGAGGGGGGCTACTCCCCATCACTTCCATATCATGCATACTACTATATGCACTGGCCACAGAAGACAAGTGCATTGGCCTTCTGTGCAGCTTCACCACTGTCAGGCAGGGGTGAGGACTGAGCTGGGCTTTGGACCACAGGTTCAGGAGGAAGGGAACCACCTGGCCCCAGAGCGGAAACCCAGTAGTTGTGAGGACACAGGGAATGAAGCCTGTGAAGGTTCTTGAACAGGGAACTAATGTTGTGAATTATTATAACTATTATCTTGGAATGCTTATTTCTGCATTTTTCTTTTTTTAAAAAAGTTGTGGGTACATAGTATACATATATATACTATGTCTATGTATTTATGGAGTATGTGAGATAATAGTGTGCACCTGTAGTCCCAGCTACTGAGGTGGTTGAGGCAGAAGGATGACTTGAGCCCAGGAAGTCAAGGCTGCAGTGAGCCATGATCACACCATTGCACTCCAGCCTGGGTGACAGAGTGAGACCATTTCTGAGTCTTTTAACAGACATTGCATTGTTGCACCTGTGGGAGCCTGACTTTACTGTATCCATGTTGGGGTGCAGAAGAATGACCTCATGGGTCTTGGGCTGACCTCAACGCTCCCACACGTGAATCTCCCGATGTTAATAATCCTCCCAATGTTAATAATTCACTTGATTGATACAAAAATATAGTTAGAGAGAATGAATAAGACCTGTTATTATTATTTTGAGGCTGAGTTTCACTCTTGTCACCCAGGCTGGAGTGCAATGGTGAGATCTCGGCTCACTACAACCTCTGCCTCCCGGGTTCAAGCCATTATCTTGCCTCAGCCTCCTAAGTAGCTGGGATTACAGGTGTGGGCCACCATGCCCAGTTAAATTTTGTATTTTTAGTAGAAATGGGGTTTCATCATGTTGGCCAGGCTGGTTTTGAACTCCTGAGCTCAGGTGGCCTGCTTGCCTTGGCCTCCCAAAATGCTGGGATTACAGGCATGAGCCACCACGCCCGGTCTATTATTATTGTTTAAGCCATTTTCCTGCCTCAGCCCCCCAAGTAGCTGGGATTACAGACATGCACCACCCAGCTAGTTTTTGTATTTTTATTAGAGACTAAAAATAGAGATGGGGTTTCACCATGTTGGCCAGGCTGGTCTTAAACTTCTGACCTCATGAGATCTGCCCTCCTTGGCCTCCCAAAGTGCTGGAATTACAGGCATAAACCACCATGACCGGCCCAGGAACTCAATTTTTAAGTTTTTTTCTGGGGTTCCCTTGGCCAAGAGAGAGGGTTTGTTCCATCAGTAAGGGGCTTAGAATTTTAGTTTTAGTTGACAAATCCCAGGAAACTTTCACGGGACAATGTATTTAATCAAAGAGCTGAGACTAAACTCTATCAAGGATGTAAGGGGCCAAGCCAAAGGAAAAAGGAATTGTGTTGGATCATCCTCCACCTCCACAGCAGAGAAAATTAATGGCACAGTCCTTGATGCATTTGAGAGAACCACTTAGCTAACTGCTGATTCTGCTAGTTCAGGTTATTTACTTACCTGTTCAACGGAAGTTGAAAAATCACCTGTATTATTAATTTGCGTAAAACCTTCCAGCTTCAGAATGTGACTCAAGCTATTTTTACAAAGCAAAGTTGGAATTCTTAGCTTTTTGCTTACAAATTACTAAAGTCATTCATCAGCTGTGCACATAAACGCCAGGCTTACAATTTTTTTTAACCTTCCATTTTTCAGATGAGATAAACATGCACAGGTTTACTGAATTGCTCTAATTCTGATTGCACACTCAGATATAAAAATACCAAAAATCTTTTAGACCCTTCCCTATTTTCAGACGATCAGATAATTTTACCTCCCTTTGGGCAAATCCACATTCATAATACATATTTATTGTCTAGTCTTTCTTTTTTTTTTTTTTTTACATCAATTAGCAAGCATTTATTTAGCCTTTACAACATGTTTAGCTCTGTAGTGGGCCCTGGGTGAAGACATTCAACTTTTTTAGCCTTTATTGAACACTGGGCCTCTGAAGCTTCTACTTTAGCTAAACAAAGCACCAACCTTCTGAAATCATTAATTCACCAGGGAATCGAATGTGGTCTATAATTGAATGGAATTACATGGAATCCCTGGACATTCAAAGATAAAACCCAGTAGAGCCTCTAGAGTTCTGGAAGACAAGAGGAAACAAGAAAGGAAGGACTGAATAGGACAGATGGAGAAGTGCATTTCAGACAAGGGGACTCGCCCCCAATCTGTGTGTTTTGAAGACTGTGAATAGCTGGGACTGACTCATAGAGGCAGATAATACGGAGCCATTGAAGGTTTATGAGCGAGATGAGTACAGATATTCAATTCTGCTGCAGTGGATAGAAGGTTTTCCTGACAGAATCTTGACTCAATTGTTAATGACAGCTGTTCTAGTGGGTGGCTCCCTCGTGTAGGGAATACATAGCAAGACTTGAGTCCTACAAATGGATGGGCAGAGGGCATAGTATTTGGCAGTGGGATAGATCCTCTTAGTGACAGAAATCGACCTGCTCATCCCCTGCCAGTGGAGGAACCCAGGAACAAAGGAACCTGCAAGGATATTCAGAATATGGGAGAAAAAGAGAAGGGGCACATTCATTCCCGACAGTATCAATGTGAGCAGTTCCACCATTTGATCACGAGTTCCTTCAAGGATTCTAGACTCATCAGGATAACATCGTTCTCTTCTGAGGAAGCAAGAAAAACATCATGACAATCCAGTCTAGGCCACGGTTCTTTTTAGTGGGGGTGGGGAGAGTGGGGACAGGGAGGTGGACTCTAAGGTGAAAATAAAGGGTACCCTCCCACATATAAGATGTGCTCCTCCAGGCACAGGTCTGAGTTGTTAGGGACTGAACCTCTGGGTTCAAAAGAATCATCATGCATGAGTATAACCCTGGAAATGCCAGGGCCTGCCTGCAGTCTGTGCTGCCCACCCCCTCCGACCCCTCTGCAGTACCCCTCAGGGGTTTCACTCCATGTGGGTCCTCACCAGGATCAGGGCAGGGCACAGCTAGAAGGCCCTGTCCGTCCTCCTGATCATGGCATATAAAATGCATGGTTTCAACCAAATCCAGATTTTTCTTTAGAAACCATGGATCTTAAAAGGCGTTGAGTCCTGGACAGGAAGAGATGTTTATAAGACCTTCTGTCTTTGTCAATCAAAGGTACAATGCCCATGGGAAGAAATGACCCAAGAGGAGAGCCATTCGGAACTGGGCTCAGGAACTCCATTAAGGATGTGGAGGAAGGAGCGGAAGCAGAGGCAGAGAAATAGGAAAAAGTTTCCTGTCTTAGAACAGGTGGGCTCTCAGGCGGAGTGTGGTGGCTCATGCCTGTAATCCCAGCACTCTGGAAAGCTGAGGTGGGTGAATCACCCGAACTCAGGAGTTCGGGACCGGCCTGGCCAACATGGTGAAAACCCATCTCTACTAAAAATACAAAAATTAGCAGGGCACAGTGGCACACGCCTGTAGTCCCAACTACTTGGGAGGCTGAGGCACAAGAATCACTTCAACCCAGGAGGCAGAGGTTGCAGTGAGCTGAGATCGCACCACTGTACTCCAGCCTGGGAGACAGAGTGAGATTCTGTCTCCCTCCCCGCCCAAAAAAAGGAAAAGAAAAACAGGGGGCCTCTCCCTCCATTGAGGATACCATTTCAGACTTGCTTTTTCTTAGCCACTGTTGTTGTCAACTAAAGACAAAAATGAAGCTTTTAAAGAATTCAAGTTATTTGTATTCAGAAGTCTTCATGAGGACAATAGACTGAGACCTAGGGGCTGGGAGCAGACAGGTCAGATTGCTCCAAAGCAGTTTCAGCCCACAGCTTATATGCAGATGTCGGGGGTTGAGTATGTGCAAAATCATGTCAAAGTTTGGATGTGAGAGTACATCTGGCTCTAGATGACTAAAGTACCTTTGGGTTAAAGATCGTAGCAGTATAATCACTAACCCTCGCTGAGGCTGTCTTATGTTTAGGCAAAGGCAAGGGCTCAGGTCATTTATCTTTTCAAGGATGTAGTGACTCAGGGAGAGCCGTGGGTGGCCGAAGGCTCTGCGCTGCTTTGCCCTCAAGGTGTTGTTCTGGAGGGCTGCATTTCATCACAGTAAGGGGCTCAAGCAGAAATGAGCAAACATGGCTTTTTATGTTTGCTGTCTTGTCTCACAATTGTCATTAAAGAAAAGAATATAGAAGTTAAAACATAAACCAAAGGGAGCTGGTTAAAAAGGTGAGCAGATTAGTGTAGGGAGTTGAGAGCCCAGATCTGGAATCCTGCAGACCTTGGCTCCAACCCTCGCCCTGCCACACTGGCCTGGCACAGGCCTGTTTAACCTCTCAGCTTCTCAGCCTTGTCATTTCTCAAACAGAAGCAGCAACAGTCCCCTCCTCACAGAAAGGGTGTCAGGCCTAAATGAAATCAATCACAAAAAGAATTTAGCAAAGATGGGGCCAAAACTCCTGACGGACACTGGGGCAGGTGTCCTGGGCAGTGGATGGCTGGGCTCTGGGCAGGGTCCGACAGACACTGGGGCAGGTGTCCCAGGCAGTTGGTGACCGGGCTCTGGGCAGGGTCCTATGGACACTGGGGTTGGGTGTCCCGGGCAGTGGGTGGCCAGGCTCTGGGCAAGGTCTGACAGACACTGAAGCAGGTGTCCCGGGAAGTGGTTGGCCAGGCTCTAGGCAGGGTCTGACCGACACTGAAGGTGTCCCAGGCAGTCGGTGACCAGGCTCTGGGAAGGGTCCCGTGGGATGCGTCTGACTCCCTGGCTTTTCAGTTTTCTCCTGGTGCCACAGGCATCCATTCCTCTGAACTGAAAGCTCAGTCCTAAACCACATCCTTTCTTTGTCCCATATGTGGCTTTCAGTGACAGAGAGTGAGATGGGAGGGTGTCTCCATTCCCTGCTATAGAACTTTCTCCTGGTTTGAGCCAGGTATCAAGTGAGTGGTTACTGAGAAACAAGGCCACCGGGTCCTGGCAGTGGGAGCAGAAAAGAGAGGTCAGACCCAAAGGCAGTAGGACTTGGCAATTGGTGAAGAAGGATAGAAATCTGACCGCAGGTTCTGGGATAATGGGGAATCCACAGAGAAGAGACCTTGAATCCAGAATGGAGAACAGTCTATATTGGGAGGGAATAGCAAGTCCTACAAAATTTGGATAAGAGGTTTGAGGAAAGATAGTAGAGCAGATAAGTGGAAGTTTCCAGTGGTTAAATAGCAATACAGGATCCATATCTATTGTGTCCATATGTATGTATCTACACATCAAGGTGTGTGTGTGTAGGAGTTATCAGCGTAGAGGTGAAATTTAAGGCAAGAGAATGAGAAGCTCTTTGAAAGACAGACACAGGGGAGTGAAACACTTAAAGGAAAGGGGATGCAGTTACAGAAATGGAAGACAAACTAATAAAAAAGTAGAGTTGGAGGGGAACTTTGCAAAAATCCAGCCCAATTCATTCACTTAAAGGATAAGGAGATAGAGGCCCAAAGAGCATCAGTGATTTGCCAAATGGTCGACCACATCCAGAAAATGGGAGACACGGGGCCTGAATCCATATTCTCAGACTCAGGTTTTGTCCTTTCCCACTGGAGACCTGGACATCGTGACTTGCAAGTGAATGTTAATTAATATTGATCACCAGGATGAAACTGGTGATCATGAACCTCTAAATTGGTGTAAACTTATGAGTCAAGAAATTGTGAATACTAAAAATGTGAATACACTTTGTCCTTTCACATAGGTCAATAAACACACACATACACACAAGCAAAACCAGAAGGAAATCTTAAACAATCTCGTTAATTGAGGGCAGATTAATGATTTCAATGGCTGCAGAATCATTTTACCTTTTTTTCATGATTTGGAAAAAGAAGTTGCTGGAAAAAATCAGATTCAAAGCATCTCTTTTCTGCCTGGATTCATCTTGCTGTTTTTCAACCAGAGTCTTGCAGGAAGTTGTCCAGAAGGGAAACGATTGTGCTGCAAAACTTCTAGGTCATGAGCTGTGCTTTCAAAATTTGCAATGTCTCTATCAAAAAGCAATTGAATTTGAAGGACCAGAAACACATGTTGCATGAAAGGTTTCTGATTACAGTCCTCACTTGCAGACTCAGAAAATAAACCCTTCTCTAAATGATGCCAAGCCCTCTGGACCCAACGTCTTTACTGGTTGCTCAGCTGGCATTTGAACCAAAATTGCCACTTAAACCTGCCCCTTTAGTTCACTGTACTGATTGCATAAGATGGGACCATTAATTATCCACCTCGCATTGTGTTTCTCCTCCACCATCGTAGGGTGGGCACTTGACTGATGTTACTGAGTTTCTTCACTTTCATTTTATTGTGGGATCCCAAAGGGAATGAAATATACTCATGCTGGAAACATCTGTACTTACTTGGTAGCTCTCAGTGCTTTCCACAAGATGGAACTGGGGCTTGATTTTAGTGTCCGATATGCCTCAAGTAATCTTTTTTCAAGAAAGAATTAAGCCAGGTTTCAGAATAAATACACTTCTCTCACAGCTGCAAGGTTGCCGGCCCCCTCATTTAGGGAAGCAGCTCCCCATTGCTCCCATCCTGCTGTCCATGAGATACTGTACCCATCACAGAAGAGCCAAGGCTACTGTAAAAGGGGGCACAGGCCTGGTGACGGCAGGTCCCCACAGCCCTACCCCAAGTTTCTCAGCTCTGGGAAAACAGATGAGCCTGTTTCTTCATGAAGCATCTTTGAAGCTGTCATGTTACAAGTTTGAGAAGTTTCTAATGTTGCTATGTATCATTTTAATTTAAAATTTAAAATGTCTTCTACATCTGTGATGAATTTCTCGTTTGAGTTCTAATTTCATGACTTGGAATCTGACTGTTGAGTCATTTACTATTTGTGAGACCTTGGGCAAAATGCTTAAACCTCCGCCTCAGTTTCCTCATATGCCAAATGAGAATGATAGTTCTTACCTCATAAAGTAGAGCTAATATACATAAGGCACTAAGCCCAGTGCCTAGTATATTAGGTGCTCAATAAATGTAAGCTATTATTAGTCTCCATCATTACTCAGTTAGGCTGACTGGAGGTGTCGCTATCTGACAGTTTCTTCAAAAAACAGTTTATGGGGACTAAATTCTTAACAATAATGTCTACTTGAAAATTGCTAAAGGAATAGATCTTAAATATTTTCATCATTAAAAAATGTGAGGTGATGGGTAGGTTAATTAGCTTGATTCATTTCATAACATGTACATGTATCAACATTCACATCATACATCATAAATAGATATAATTTTGTCAATTATGCCTTAATAAAGCTGGAGGAATCCAGATCTTGGATTTATTCTATTTTCCTGTTCCTAAATTGCTTAATTTCTGTTTCACTTTATCATTTTCATTCTTGTGCTTATGTTTATTTTGTCATAATTTTTAAAGTTTTTTTTTAAATTAATGTTCAGTCAACTTATTTCCATTCTGTCTTATTTAGTACTACATTTAAAGCTGTGAATTTTTTTTTCTCTGAATATGGTTTTAGCCATCTTATATATAGAAATTCGATCATAGTCTAGATATTCTGAAATTTTAATTTTGGTTTCAATTTAGAAAGGAATTTCAAAATTTCCAAAATGTTGGGTTTTGTTTTTTTCTATTTTGATTATTAAACTGTAGATTTTTTTTTCTTTTGTTTGACATAAGAGAATGCAATCTGTACTATTTCTAATTTTGAAATGCATGGAGGCTTTCTTTGGCACCCAAGATATGATCAGTTTCAAGAAATATCTCAGGGGCAGTAGAAGGTACAATCTGTTTGAATATGAAATTAAATGGAATTTTTGTTTGGATATGGAATTAGATATTTATATATTAACATGTAACAATAATTACATATTACTCCCATCCTCTATATCACCATTTACATTCATGGATTTTATTTGTCATAGGTGTTAAAGTCTCTGATTATGTTTTTGTTTCTCTTTGAATTTGCAGTGTGTGTGTGTATTTAATTAATTAGTGAATTTAAGAGACAGGGTCTCCCTCTGTTACTCAAGCTAGAGTGCAGCGGTGCAGTCACGGCTCACTGCCCCCTCAAACTCCTGGGCTCAAGTGATCCTCCTGCCTCAACTTCCCTAGTTGCTGAAACTACAAGCTCACGTCACTACGCCTGCCCACTTCATTATTTTAATACTTCTAATGTGACTGCTAGAAAACATAGACCCTTGCCTCCCTACTCCCAAATAAATATGACAGTTATGCTTTCTGTTTCCTATTTTAGATCTAATGAAACAATTCTTTGAATTATTTCCATCCAGATAACTGGAATAAGTGTTCTGCCTTCTGTGAAAACCCTGGCTCAATTGTCAATGAGAGCTGACCTTGTAGGCAGAGTGGGTGTGGAGAAAACAGAGACATCTCACAGTTAGGAAGTTGGGCTGAAGCCATGTGGCCATCTTCAATGCCATCACCTTGGTCATTGTCATTCCAACCTGTGGGGAAGGGGAGGAACACAAAGGGCAAGCAGGAAGGTTTACGGGCCAGGCCTGGGGTGGCACTCACCTCTACTCACATTCCATTGAAATCCCGAGCAAATGCAGGGTGTGTCTGAACAGCCATATGCTCATCTATAATTCTGGGTCATGAAAAAAGAGAATAGGTTTTGGTGGACAGCTAGCAGTTTCTGCCAGAATGCTGTTTTGTGTTGCATAGAGATTTAGGCCACTTACATTCTTGTTACAGATGCACACTTTTTTACCTTTAATTCAATGCCGTCTGATATTAAAGTGGAGAATCCCAGTTATATTGGATCTGGAGACAGTCATTTCTCTCTCTCTCTCTCTCTTTTTTTTTTATCTTGAGCTATATGGTCAATTTTCTGATGCACCCTTACCCCTGCCACCCTTCTAGTAATTTTAAATTACTTAAAAACTTAAAAAAAAAAAAAATTTAAAAAAAAATTTTTTTTTAGAGGCAGAGCCTTGCTATGTTGCCCAGGCTGGCCTTGGTCTCCTGTGCTCAAGTGATTCTCCCACCTTTGCCTCCCAAGTAGTTAGGAGTACAGGCACATAACACTCCACTTGGCCACTTTTGTATTTTAAAGTATAAACTTTAAAAACTTTTAATATCTTGATTAACTTTAAAAAATGAAGTGATTATTGACTTCTTGCTGAGAAAGACAAGGAAATTAGCTCACTTACACTGGACACTCAGCCCCTACTGCGTTGTCAACAAACTCAGTAGGATTTTTGTCCCAGCCCATTAGTTATATTAAATTGTGCAGCTTGTCTTTCATTCTTACATTCTTTGCTGTTAAATCTCATTATTAATTTTAAATTTTAATGGAGTCATAGTTCAAAGTTGGGTTTTTGTTTGTTTGCTTTTGAGACAGTGTCTCACTCTGCGGCCCAGGCTGGAGTGTAGTGGTGCTATCACAGCTCACTATAGCCTTGAACTCCCAGGCTCAGGCAATCCTCTTGCCTCAGCCTCCCTAGAAGCTGGGACTACAGAGATGCACCACCACCTCCAGCTAATTTTTAAATATTTATTTTGTAGAGGCGTAGTTTCACCACGTTGTCTAGGCTGGTCTCAAACTCCTGGGCTTAAGTGGTCCGCCTGTCTTGGACTCCCAAAATGCTAGATTACAGGCATGAGCCACTGTGCCTAGCCCATAACTAGTTCTTATGTTTTGTGTCTTCCTCGTTATTATACTCTCCACACTGATTCTCTTGGTTGATTGGATTTCATCAAATATTATTTTCAAGAGAGGTTTGCAGGTGCAGGTGTTATGATTCCTGAGTCCTTGCATATTTTAGGAATTTTTCATTTGCCTTTATAACTGCTTGGGGAAAAACAAATCTCAGATCACACTGTACAACATTGAACTGATATGGAGAAGTTGAGTGATAGATGACTTTTTTGGCATAAGCGTCTCCAAGTAAGTTCTCCCAAGATATGTTTCAATGTTGCTGATTCCATATTACATTTTTCTAAAACATGATGTGTTCTCTTGATCTGCAGATTCAGCTCTTTATTTAGGAAAAACATAATTATTTATTTGAAAATTTTTTTTTCTGTGCCAGTCGTAGCCTTCTCTACCTACCAGTTTTCTTTACGTTGAATCATCCTTGTCTATTCCCCATCTTAATTTTTTTTCCATCTAATCAAATATCCCCTAATCAGAGGTCTTCCCACACCTCAGGACACCTAATAACCTTTGTCACTCTTTCCTCCTCATCCTGCCTTATTTTTCTCCACAGCATTTATCAGTGCATGCCACCCATGTCCTCGCACCAATGAAAACATAGCTCCACAAGGACAGGGGATTGTCCTTTTGTTGGGACAGAGCTTCACTTTTGTCGTCCAGGCTGGAGTGCAATGGCACGATTTCGGCTCACTGCAATTCCTGACCTCAGGTGATCCACCCACCTCGGCCTCCCAAAGTGCTGGGATTATAGGCATAAGCCACCATGCCTGGCCTTTTTTTTTTTGAAAAGGAGTTTTGCTCTTGTTGCCCAGGCTGGAGTGCAATGGCGCGATTTTGGCTCACTGCAACCTCTGCCCCCTGGGTTCAAGCAATTCTCCTGCCTCAGCCTCCTGAGTAGCTAGGATTACAGACATGCACCACCACGCCTGGCTAATTTTGTATTTTTAGTCGAGACAGGGTTTCTCCATGTTGGTCAGGCTGGTCTCGAACTCCCATCCTAAGTGATCTGCCTGCCTTGGCTTCCCGAATTGCTTTTTTCTTTTTTTTAATCCTGTGCCAGAACAGCATCAGGTGCAGACAGATGATGCTTAGTAAACACTTGACTGAATTATCTCAAGGGTTCTGTGTGTTGGCAACTCAATTTTTAGCTGTGTGTATTTTGTTCTTTGCTGTTTCTAATTTATGAAACTTATTTCCTTAGCTCTAAGTTTCCTATTTTATTGTAATATTTTGCCTTTGACTTCTTTTTTCATTGATCCCTTTTCTCTTTAATTTTTTTAGACTATAGGGTGTTTGATGTGAAGGATGTTCTATTTCCTAGAGTAAATTTTCTTTCAGAATGGGTTCTATATCCTTTTTCTGTAGTATTCTTTACATTGTTTGCAGGCATAAGGCTGGATGCAGTGGTTCACACCTAATCCCAGCACTTTAGGGGGCCAAGGTGGCAGATCACCTGAGACCAGGAATAAGAGACCAGCCTGGGCAACATGGTGAGACCCTGCCTCTATAATAAACAAATAAATAGTTGACAGACAGTATCTTTGCATCTTTCTCATGGCTGCACAGCAGCCTTGTGGATTCCCAGTTACAATGTGGGGGGTCTTTGAAGCTCTCCCACCCAATCTGAACTCTTTGATCTCCTCCAAGCTGTTTCCAGCTGAGTCCTTTCTTCTTCGACAATAAGACACAAGCCAGGAATACGCAGTCCTTAGAAGACAGCTTACAGACAGCCCTGCCCTAAGTTCCCCACTCCCGTGAGAAGGAAAGCCCCAAAGCCATCTGTTTCCCCGACTTTTCCTCCCTGGCCAGGAGGAGAGGGAAAACAACTTCTGGAAAGATAGGAGTGAAGGAGGTGGGATTTATCCTGAGGTTAAGCATTTCCGTTACAAGTGAGAAAGTTTATCTGGTTTGGCAGAAACACCCACATTGGAAGATACTGTCCTCGGAAACAGGATATGCCCCCGACTAGGCAGAGTGAATTCTGTCCAGTTTTAAACAACATTATAGAAGAAAATAAGAAGGCAGGACAGTCAACTCAAATCACCACTCCTCATAAGCCCCACCCTCTCAGGTAAGAAGACCCAGGTCAGGACCGGCTTCCAGACCACCTGCCATTGGAGACAGTGAGTTCTGGGAAGCCTTGCTTCTCAACTGCTTCCCTCCCAGACAGAGTGAGAATGCCAATCCCGACAGCTTTCCTTTCCTTGGCAAGCAGGACTGAGACAGTCCTGAGGTCAGTGCACTGCACTAGAGAGCCAGTGAAAATGCAGCGGGGGGCTGAAATCCAGTTTACTCTGAGCCATGTGCCCTAGTGTGGGGTCACATCTGCTCAGAGAAAGGAGCTTTCTCTGTAAAAAGGTGCCACTCACTCACACACAGGGCTGAGTGTGGGCTGGCAGTAGCCCTACTGAATAATGCCGGATGACTGTATACGTGGTTGCGGGAGCTTCCACCTTGGAGAAACACTTCCTGATTTTTCCCCTAGGCGCTGACTCAACAGGAATTTGATTCCCTCCAAATGTATTTGGCTTTTCACAAATTACTAACCTTGTCCTCGCCCATGCACAGCTTCTAGGAAGCCAGAGTATAGTAGCCAGATTCCAATTCTAGTAGGTCTTTTGTCTGCTGCTGTTCAGAGTTTATAGTGTGAGGCTGTACTACCCGTTTCCTTTGAATGCTGCTAGTATGGTTCTGCTGGTCCATTCTGCCTCATTTTTAATTCATGTTTTTAGTTTCTGAAATGGGTGACTTTTATTATATGGCTGCATACTACTGTATGCTACTTCCAACCTGTCCTTGATGTGGTCTCTGTGCTGTTTTCACAATGTGAAGTGTGAATATGCACTTTCATGTGCCACCTATTTAATATGCATGCTCATAAAGGCTTAAAGCACATCTGAATCTACTTTTTATTTTTTTTAGAGATAGTCTTGCTCTTTCACCCAGGTTAGAGTGCAATGGTGTGACCCTAGCTCACTACAGCCTCCAACTCCTGGGCTCAAGCAATACTCCTGCCTCAGCCTCCTGAGTGGCTGGAACTACAGGGCTGAGCCACCACACCTGGCCCTGAATTTATTGTTTAACAGTTTTGGTGAAAAGCTAAACTTGTATTCAAGTGTTCAGTAAATGTTATTTGTTGTCAGTAAGTCACCAGAGGCTTATAACATATTGAAGATGACATCAAGATGATCCCACATTCTGATTATTTTAATAACTTGAGTTCTGGGATACAAGTACAGGAAGTGCAGGCTTGTTACATAGGTAAACATGTGCCATAGTGATTTGCTGCACCTATCAACCCATCACCTAGGTATTAAGCACCACATGCATCAGCTATTTATCCTGATGCTCTCCCTCCTCCCCGCTCCCCGCAACAGGCCCCAGTATGTGGTGTTCCCCTCCCTGTGTCCATGTGTTCTCATTGTTCAGCTCCCATTTATAAGTGAGAACATGCAGATTTGGTTTTCTGTTCCTGTGTTAGTTTGCTGAGGATAATGCTTCCAGCTCCATCCATGTCCCTGCAAAGGACATGATTTCATTCCTTTTTATGGCTGCATAGTATTCTGTGGTATATATGTACATTTTCTTTACCCAGTCAATCACTGATGGGCATTTGGGTTGATTCCGTGTCTTTGGTACGGCAAATAGTACTGCAATGAATATAGACATGCATGTATCTTTATAGTAGAATGATTTATATTCCTTTGGGTATATATCCAGTAATGAGATTGCTGGGTCAAATGGCATTTCTGGTTCTCTGAGCAATCACCACACTGTCTTCCACAATGGTTGAACTACTTTACACTCCCACCAACAGTATAGTTTCTTTTGCTGTGCAGCAGCTTAATTAGATCCCATTTGTAAATTTTTGCTTTTGTTGCAATTGCTTCTGATGTTTTCGTCATGAAATCTTTGCCCATGTTTATGTCCTGTATGCTATTGCCTATGTTTTCTTCTAGAGTTTTTATAGTTTTGGGATTTACGTTTAAGTCTTTAATCCATCTTGAGTCAATTTTTGTGTGAGGTGTAAGGAAGAGGTCCAATTTCGGTTTTCTGCATATTTCTAGCTGGTTCTCCCAGCCCCACTTATTGCATAGGGAATTCTTTCCCCATTGCTTGTTTTTATCAGATTTGTTGAAGATCAGATGGTTGTAGATGTGCAGTCTTATTTCTGAGATTTCTAGTCTGTTCCATTGGTCTATGTGTCTGTTTTTTCACCAGTACCATACTGTTTTGGTTACTGTACACTTGTAGTATAGTTTGAAGTCAGGCAGTGTGATACCTCCAGTTTTGTTATTTTTGCTTAGGATTGTCTTAGCTATATGTGCTCTTTTATGGTTCCATATGAATTTTAAAGTAGTTTTTCTAATTCTGTGAAGAATGTCAATGATAGTTTAATGGGAATAACGTTGAATCAGTAAATTACTTTGGACAGTATGGCCATTTTCACAACGTTGATTCTTCCTATCCATGACCATTCTTCCTATCCATGGACTGTTTTTTAATTTGTTTATGTCCTCTCTTATTTCCTTGAGCAGTGGTTTGTAGTTCTCCTTGAAGAAGTCCTTCACTCTTCTTCCCTTGTTAGCTGTATTCCTAGGTATTTTATTCACTTTGTAGCAATTGTGAATAGCAGTTCATTCATGACTTGGCTCTCTGCTTGTCTATTTTTGGTGTATCAGAATGCTTGTGATTTTTGCACATTGATTTTGTATGCTGAGACTTTGCTGAAGTTGCTTATCAGCTTAAGAAGCTTTTGGGCTGAGATGATGATGAGGTTTTCTACATACAGGATCACATCATCTGCAAACAGACACCGTCTGACTTCCTCTCTTCCTATCTGAATAACCTTTATTTCTTTCTCTTGCCTATCTGCCCTGGCCAGAAGTTCCAATATTATGTTGACTAGGAGTGGTGAGAGAAGGCATCCTTGCCTAGTGCCAGTTTTCAACAGAAATGCTTCCAGCTTTTGCCCATTCAGTATGATATTGGCTGTGGGTTTGTCATAAACACCTCTTATTTTTTTGAATATCTTCCATCAATACCTAGTTTATTGACAGTTTTTAGCATGAAGAGTTGTTGAATTTTATTGACCTTTTCTGTGTCTATTAGATAATCAAGTGGTTTTTGTTCTGTTTCTCCATTTTGATTTTTAGAAATTGAAATATGATGTTTTCAGGCTTAAATAAAATGGTAGAAAATCTGGAAAACACCCTGATTCTTAAATGATGCTCTGGAAATGTAGTTGAATTTGATATTCAGTCAGGGGTTTCCAATAGATGATGCTTGTACAAACTTACGCAGTGAATCTGCCATTGTGATAGAGGAGGCTTTAAATCAGATTTAAATCTTGTCATGCCTAAATAAATGTGCTAATATTTTCTGTCGGTCTCTATGCAGCTGTTAAAACATTAGGGCTCTGTAGACATTTGCAAATGAGACTTCTGTATTTCATATGAGTTAGTTCTGTGTTCTAATTCTTATTATTTTTTGCTTTTCTAATTAGAAAACAGGCATTGGCTTTTGTAAAGGTGAACATCAAGATTTACTGATTCTAAATATCACTTTCAGAACAATAAATTTTGAATCTCAAAGCACAAAGTCAATACATGTCACAGATTCTGAATGCTTTCAGTAGCAAAGGAAAACTTCAGAATTTTGCATATGCAACATTTAAGCTGGAAGCTATCGCTCACTCAGGAAACAGCAAATAATGTTTGATTTCAACTAGGATAGCACTTTTCTGGTAACTTTGCTCAGCTAATCACATTTTTTAAACAAATTCTTAAAAATACAACACAGTTTACTTTCCTACAAATTTCAGCAAACAAAAATCTTAAGTTTTTTTTCTTTCTTTAATTTCCAGTTTCCCCAGTTATGAAGTGTCAGTTCTCAATTCCCTCTCCATGGGCTTCACGCTTAAGTTTTTTTTCATGCTTAAGTTTTACAAGTTAGCTTCACCCTTCACAACTATCTTTTCATAAACGTGCTTAACACATTGAGTCAAGCAGTTTAATTATCCTCTTTGTCATATTCCCCTCCTTCGTTCTTTGGGGCCCAACTGTGTCTCATTCACCTCAATTTTGCCAACTA
Organism: Plecturocebus donacophilus; assembly: GCA_004027715.1. NCBI lineage: Eukaryota > Metazoa > Chordata > Mammalia > Primates > Pitheciidae > Plecturocebus > Plecturocebus donacophilus. Next base: position 29,970 of record PVKP010006797.1, on the reverse strand, counting down.
ATATCCATACAATTACTTATGAATTTTGCCAACTAATATCCATACAATTTCTTAGATCCAAGAGCTAGGCACTGTACCTCAAAGTTATGAGAAATGTGACTGACAGCAGATTTTTCCATGTGCTCACACATTAATTCATTTGATATCAATTGACTTGATAATGAAAATTCTACAAATTAGCTTCATTTTTTATGTGACAAATCTATCTTCTCAGGTGAAACTTCAGTAAGATTATGAGAAAAACAACTCTCTTTGGGGCAAGGGCTCAAACTCATGGGCCTTTCCCCCCCCTATTTAGGAAAGAAACAAATAAAATTTAAATGTTTACTATATATTTTTATTAAAGTTTAAGTAAATTGGGCAACTAAATGCATACAATGGTAGGTACCATAGATTGTCTTCCATTCCACCTCCAAATCAAGTAAATGAAAACACTCAGGAGTTCTAAGCTCAATCTTGTAAACCTAGGAAAAAAGAATGTATCCAGATATATTCGTTAATTCGGAAATAAAATTTAATGACTCTAATTTTGTTTTTACTAGTACAAATGAGGTTAACAGTCCTTAAATTTCATATATTTCTTTTTTTTGTTTTTGAAATGGAGTCTGTCTCTATCACCCTGGCTGGTGTGCAGTGGCACAATTTCAGCTCACTGCAACCTCCATCTCCTGGTTCAAGCCATTCTCGTGCTTCAGCCTCCTCAGTAGCTGGGATTAAAGGCATGCACCACCTGGCTAATTTTTATATTTTTAATAGAGACAAGATTTTCACCATGTTGCCCAGGCTGGTCTGGAACTCCTGACCTCAAGTGATCCACCTGCCTCAGCCTCCCAAAGTGCTGGGATTTTAGGTGTGAGCCAATGTGACAAGCCTAAATTTAAAATATTTCTGAAGAATCATACACATGTCCTATTTTTAGCAGGAGCTCAAAGAAAATGTTTGATAAGGTACAGATTTATTTTATTTTAGTCCAATCCCTATATTTAGCAAATACAAAACCACAGTCATAAGATGTAAAAATTGTAGAATAGCTCTGTATACTAAAATATTATTAATAATGCAGTTTCTGATAACCAAAATATCAGCTGGCTGACTTTGCTTTTGTGATATATATTAACATCTTTTAGCATGACAATATGACGAAGTAAAGTTTACTATTCTTTCAGTATCTTTTGATGTTCAGTATGCATTACTAGTTGGCAAATTCATTTTAGTGGCAGTATGGTAAGAATTCAGTCCAAAGAGCAAAGATTCATTCTGATGAACTATTTGATCATAAAACATGCAGTGGTAAATTTTCAATTCATAAACTATTTTTATCATTCAGTGAAGATTACTATTATAGTTAGCATGATCATGAGAACTTTTTCCTGCTTGATTAAAAACATTTACCATTACCATAAGATTGGCTACGCCATGCAAAAGGTCCAATAACCCTGCCAAGGGTGTGGCAATCACCTCCCCAGCATGCTCAGTTTGTACATTAATGGCTGTCTTAAGCTTGAACACGAAACATAACACACTTCAGAACATGTGTCTCAATAGAGACACCTTCCCCACTAGCTAATCAGACATGGATCATCATTGTTTGACTTGACTTCTCCTTCCAGCAGCAGATTCATCACCGCCTTTGTCAAATAGCTGCATGTTCCTTTTTTTCCCAGGGGGGGAGTGTTGTAAAAGGAAGTCATGTCATCCTACAAAGAAAAACAGTAAGCAAGGCATTTGATCTTGTTTGTAAAGAGTTGACAGGTAAAATCAGTGTCACCCTAGGGGGAAAAATAAATTCACATAAAGATTTCCTTATGGAAAACATGAGATTCCTAAGCTTTTCATTCATTTTCCTGAGGTGCATATAAAACAAAGACAGACATTTTAGTATTCTCTTCTTTGTTGATAATTTTTATTTACTTAGAGAACCTCTTTACAGATGAACTTAAAATATTAAACAGAGAACCTGCAAGAGCCTATCTTAGGCAGTACACAGCACCAATGTAGCCTGTCACTGCATTCTCACTGTCCCCAGAATTTAATTTTATAGCCATGCCTCCTCCCTGACAAAACATTTTCACTGCTAACCATCTAAGGGAAATTTATGTCTTTCTAGATTTCTTTTTTGTCAGAACTTCACATCTGAATTGACTAGCAATTAACTAAAAAGTAACATTAATTCCTCAAATAAGGCAGACTGCCCCTCAAGTATTCTATTTTGCAATCTGTGAATCTGTCTTATAGAATAAATGAAAAGCAATTAGGGATATTTTAAAGAATCAAGACAATGAAGAAATTCTACAAAAAACAAAAAAGCTGTTTACTTACTTGTTTTTCAATTTCCTTTAGCCGACTCTGATCTTTCTGAAATTCATTAAATGCTTCTTTGACCAGTCTGTCTAGATCTACTTTGTCTTGAAATTCTAGCTCAGGGTTTCTTTCTAGTACAATGGATACAACCATGAGTAACTAGGAGAGACAGACATTGAAAGACAATTACATGAACCATAATAGTGAAATGTTTTTACTCTTTCATCAGATAGATGGATGATTCACAAGAAGTTCCGTATGATGAGAGACTTAAAGATCATCTATGGAAGAAATCTTTCTAATTTTGCAAGTTATCTGCATAAGTACTGTTTGGAAAGTGCACATATTTTTTCATTGTGTGTACCCCTAGAAATGCTTTTTAGTCAGTTAAATAAAACTATTAGGAAAATGACTTTCCTAACCCATCGTGTACATAATACATGATGCCCTATTCACCCAAAGTGTCTGAACTCTTTCTGGGCCTTTGGGCATCAATCCTTGTTGGCAAGAAACCAAAACATCATCTGTGGAGAGATGGGTCAGGCACCAAAGCCAAAGAAGCTGCATGGGTTCATGGAGACTCTGGATCTAGGTCCAGCATCAAATGACCTAGAGCCCAGAACTCAAACAAGCATAAGCCTGTGATGCTGCAGTAGTTTCTCAAGGGATGGCCATGTTTTAAAAAAATACATTTAACTCTGACTTCTGTGACAAGAGTTCTATTTGGTCTGTATAAATTATCTTAGATTAATGCATCAGCCTATTGCTTGGCCATCACATACACCTACCCTAAGTAGTAATGAGATGCTAAATTCCTATAAACAAAAATAGTGTCTGCATATGCAATAAATGGTAAAGGCTCTCTGATGATGTTTATGCCTCCCAATTTGTACACTGAATAGGAAACATGCCTCATAATCCCCAATTTTGGATTCTTACTGACTGTACTTTATCTAGATGCTTCCAAAACAGAACTTGAAAGAACCAAAGGAAACACTTAGAGTAAAATCCAGGGGTCACAATGTGGGAAAACTTGGGGCAGGCCTTTAGCCATGAGAATAGGAAGTTTTGCTGTGGCTCTAAAGGAAAATGTCTTCTGCAAAGGGAATGACCTCACTGTGGTCAACAAGAAGGACCTTTATGTCCAGCGTATGTCCCAGATGCTGGGTACTAGACATGGAAGGCATTCACCCATCTAATAACCCCATCTTTTCCCTACCCAGTCTGCCTCATGCTATGAAAATGGTTGACTGATACTGTTCCACATCCTAGGACATCAAAGATGAGGGTGAATCTACTCAGCTCTGACTGCAGCTACAGACATGCTAGATTTTAGGAGGTGCCATGTCCAGGTTGGCAGTCACACAGAGCTTCTGTAGCAATAAGACATAGTATCTACCCTAGAGAAACATCAAAGTCTGATGAATACATTCCCAGAGAAAGAGAGAAAGTGAGGATGAGCTAAATATTAAATCCATCAATTGGTGGTTTATCTATGTATTTGGGGCAATGTTTAACGTGACAAAAGGGCATGTGTGTTCTGTTCATTTTACATTTAATTTTATACAAAGCAGTGATACAGCATGCAATGACATGTCTTCTTTTCACATAGTGATGTCTGGAAAGATGTCCCTCAAAATATTAATAGCAATGATCTCTGGCTAGTGAGTGTGGGGGAAACTTTTATGTTCTTTTCTATAATTTTCTAAACTGCTGAAATTTTCTACAATAGTTGTGCATTATTTCTGTGAATAGAAAAAAAAAAAGAAAACAAAGTAAATGAAAAAGGTCACTTCCTCTACACTTATGATGTTGCTGATGCACCTGATGCTGAGGGGTGAGTGTGTGGCTGAAAAGCAAGGGTCGGTTCTCCCTCCCTGGAGAAGTCTGAGGTCTGAATTGCTCATGTGTCTTGCCTTGGGTCAGGGTGGCCATCTTCTTGAGGACTTGGCTGGGAGAGATCAGGGTTCCAGAAACAATAGCATTCTGGGTCTCATAGGCAGTTTCCCTTACTCTAGTTTTCAGGAAACAGAGAGAAAGCACTTAGTCAGCAATCTTCATTTCTTACTACCCACCTCTACAACAATCTGTCTGTACTGTGGCTGGTCAATATTTCCCAATGTGTCTTCAACAAGCAGAGAGAAATTCATCTCATACATGGTCATATCCGACAGGGTTGGTTGCTGAAAAAAATAACTCCACATTAACATGCTGAACTGTTATGCTCTGGTTCTCATTTAATAGAGTAATTTCATTTTCTAATGGTTAATAGTTTTCAGTTTTTATAAAACCTTGGAGAGTATTTTCAGCTACACAACTAAATTTTATATAGGTCAACTATTAAAGCCAACCAGCAGACTATTGTGATGAATTAAACCTCCCATTTTTAGTAGTTACCTTCACTATATTAATGTTTTTGAGGAAAAGGACTATATTAGAAGGCCACTTCAGTACACAAAAGAAATAGCCAAACACTGAGACAACAAATAAACTACATATTGCCTTCAGAATTGACATGAAAAGTTATGCTTGCTGTCAGGCTCCCGCACGGAAGTCACCTGCTATTGAATTTACATCATTTTTGTGGCAGATCCTTTCTGAGCTGGCAGCATAAAAATGCATACAAACAAGCAAAACCAATATTATGTGCAGAAGTGGGAAGAAAACAGGAAAAAAGCGAAGCTGAAAGAATTTCCTCTACTCTGCCCTTTATCCTTCATTTAAAGTAAGAATAGTTTTCCATTCATTTTTCACAAACCAAAATGAAAGCAGAAAATAAACTCAAATTCAAATACAAATCTCGGCATGGGGATATCCCTCAGAGGAGGGAAGGCAAGGCTCTGGACATTAAGCTTGTATGGTAGAAAGCAGATGGGGTCACTAGATCATTACCAGTGAGGCAGAGATGATGAGAGATACTTGTTTTCACCACAGTGATAATTTACAGTGAACGCAATCAGGTTCAGAACCATGTTATCTACTTACCACTCAAAATGGTACCCAATGTCCTCTTTTAGTCAAGTGATAGCAAAGTTTTTCAGCCTGGTATAATAATGTCTTAGTCCTATATTCAATAGATATTCAATACAACTAACTATTGTATTTCATAGTCAATATAATCCAACATATTATTAATGTTTACAGGTAGTATCTAATTTGGGGAAAACAAAGCCCCACTGCTAAACATAGTTATAATTGGCTAGATCTCTAGCAATGGCCTTAATGGGGTTACAGAAGGAAAGGAAGACCCTTTCATAGTTTCACATTAATTTCTTCTTAATATATCTCAACCAAGCTATTGTGCAGCTAGAGAAAAGATACCAAGCTTGCCTTATTTCCTACTCTTCTGACAGGACTTAGGGTAAGTAGTATAGCAGAGATGTTAAGAGACAAGGCTCAGCAGCTACACTGCCAGGGGTCACACCCTGGGGCAGCTACTTAGTACATGTGTGATCTTGAGGAAATCATTTAGCTGTGTTTCAGTGTCCTCTTCTGCCAAATGGGAATGCTAATAACTAAGCATCTTCCTCACAAGATTGTCTTATGGATTAAATGAGCACTTAGAAAAGTGCTTGATGCAGAAAAATACTTAACATGTATTTATTGCCATCATTGTCATTTTTAGCAAAGAGAGGATATTAGCATAGCAAGGATACTACATGTTAAGTGGCCCAGGCTGTCGGACAATTAAATGAAAATCTGGTAGTTATTAGTGGGGGCTGAGAAAGAAGCTAACAAGTGGTTGCGAGCATGCACTGCCCAGGTGGGCAGAGAGGAGGCTTCGCTGGATGGTTCAAACTACAGCAATGAGGGGCTGCTCTCTGCTCTCAAGAAATGATGCTGTTCCTGAACAGTAATCACAGGGCACCCAGGAGAGGGCTAGGCCCTGCAATGACAGTCAAATAAAACTACTTGCAGTCTGTGAACAGTATAAAGAATACTTCTTAAAAGTTTTTATGCATTTTTTTGAATAGGTAATATATTCACAGCATTCAAACTTTGAATGGTATAAAAGGGTTCCAGGAAAGAGCCCACACTGTCCTCCCAGTCACACAGTTCTTTTTACCCAAGGTTGAGAAAAGAATACTATCAATTTCCTATGGGTCCTTCCAGAGACACTCTTAGGTAGATAGAAGCAAAACGAGTGTGGGTCTGTGCCTTCGAGAATACTTTATTTGTATAAAGAGCTACATTAAAATTTATTTCATTGAGATTTCAACACTAAAAACAATCACAGTACTCTATTTCCAGAAGGCTAATCCTTCACTTTTGTATATAAGTAGAATGACTGAGATGCCAGGATTAAATAATCACATCAAAGAAGCAGGCCAGTGTATATCACATGGGAAACCATTCGAAGGAGAGGGCACTTACTCACTTGGACCACAGGTAAGGTACACCTCGAGTAAAATAAGTGATTATCTGTCCAATGACCTAAAAACTTACTGCATTTTTCAATTTCAACACAACTGCTAAAACTTACTGCATTTTTCAATTTCAACACAATTGCTAAGTGGTGATTTCCTCATCCACAGCATGACTAGACCCCACTGCTTCTTAGGTCTACTCTGGTTCTATCTTTTCAATGCATGCTTTACTGTTTGTGAGGTCCCCCAGCACTGACGCACCACCACTTGGGGTCGTGAAAGGGTACCCCCACTTAAAGAAAACCAATATAGGAAACTTTAAGCTGGTAAGTAAACCAAGGAAAGACAGCTTGTTCAACAAGAGGTCTGGTTTTTTTTTTAAAGGGAATATACTCAAAACATCTAAAATACAACAATACCAACAATTTTTTATTAAATACAACTTTCAGCAATATATACATTTGATAAAGTGAGGCTTTTCTGCCCATAGGGACATTAAATTTGAAAAATTAAAGTAGCTCATGTTGGGGAAAAATATTTTCAATCCAATTCATTAGATTTCTTATTTTCTAGTATTTCATTCCTTGAAGTAATATCCCTTCTTCGAAAATACTCTTAAACGCTGAAAAGGAGAAAAGTGATTTGTAATACAGAGGAGGAAAGGATTCACTACCCTTTGTGAAGTCCCCTTTCTTTACATGAACACAGTGGGGCTTTACCTGAGGCAAATGCTTCCCAGCGACAATGATGCCATTGGGTGTGCGCTCCAGGATCTGCCACACTCGGTCATAGAACCCGGTGGGAGTTCTATTCAAAGACCCATCAATCTGACGCCTGTTCAGCCAACATCTGCAGACAAAAGGCAAATGTCTTAGAGTTGAAGAACAAGCTTGTTTTGGTAGAAAGCAGGGCTTTCAATACGAACTAATTGTTCCAATAGGGTAAGCAATAAAAGCCAAAGCCCATCAATGATGCATATCTCTGTGTGTTACAGAGGCCAGTAAATATTTCATAATGAAAACAGGGCTTGCAGGACAGGAGGAAGTCTCCAAGAGTCTAAAAAATTCAACAGACAAAATGTTATTCTCTAAGTAAGTTATGGATTGCTCACTACATACGCAAATGATTTTCTAATATACAAAGCAGCTCCATTTAAAAATGTAGCAGCTGTGAATTTCATATTAACTTCATTGTTTTTACATAAAATAAAATGTATGGAAATCATATAATTTGATCACTCCTATATACCTCTCCCAGAAAGGTGCTTAGTAAACACTTAAAAAGTGAATGAATAAGTGATGTTCAAAACAGCATTTTGTATAGAATAAAATTATATTATTTTAAACCTTATAAAAGTTCGCTATTTAAACAAAGCTAAAGTTCTAGTGCTGAAAAAAGATATGAAATCTTACAGTGTAATAAAATGTAGTGATACACCAAAATTTTAGATCTTTTATTTTCATGGATTACGTATTTAAGTATTAAATCTTAAAGAGAGAATACATAATTCACAAATTGCTAAAAATGCATAATTTTCATAACTTAAAAAGAATACACAGTGACAAAGTAACATTCTTACAAAAGCTGAAGGAAGGAACAGATTTATTTATTTATTTATTTATTTTTGTGTCAGGGTCTTGCTGTGTCACTCAGGCTGGAGTGCGATGGCTCGATCATAGCTCACCGTAATCTCTAACTCCTGGGCTCAAGCAATCCTCCCACCTCAGCTTTTCCAGTGGCTAAGATTACAGGCATGCCTCACCATGTCTGGTTTATTTTTAATTTTTGGTAGAGATGGGGTATGGCTATGTTGTCCAAGCTGGTCTTGAGCTCCTGGCCTCAAGTAATCCTTCTGCCTTGACCTCCCAAAGTGCTGGGATTATAGGTGTGAACCACGGCACACAGCCAGATACATATTTTTTATACTTAGTATTATTTTAAAAGACAGCAGAGTGAAATGTATACTCAGTCACAAGGGAGGCAGGTCATGACCAACACTATTTCTAGGTGTGACAATAGCTATGCAGGATATAGTAAACAGAAAGATATTTTTGCTTTGGAGAAAGAAGAGCAATGAAGATTTATCACTCATTGGTAACAGTGGCATCTATTTTTGGATATATAAAATTTCTTTTAATAGGTGCAGCCTTGCATTGCTGGGTTTAGTGTTTCACTAAAGTGAAGAAGCTCAGATGTCTAAGGGTTCCTTGGTGATGTTTTATTTTCGATAACTGTCTGCATGTTGATTTTTCTCCCATTCTCTTTGTTTGGCAATTAAAAAAATATGTTTTTGTACTTACATGAAGTTATGATTAATACTTTAAAAACGAGATACTTGGTAGAACAACAGAAAAAGTAGAAATGTGAGAATACTCACAATGGAGGTAGAAAATTATTTTGAAAGATCTTTTTTTATTTTTTTGTCTTTTCATTTTGAAAAATTTCAGACTTACAGAAAAGTCATGAATATAAACCGTAAAGTTCTTGCACTCTTAACTTCCCTTTTTTGTTGTTGTTGTTTTTTTGCTTGTTTCTGAGACAGAGTCTCACTCTTATCACCAAGGCTGGAGTACAGTGGTACGATCTCAACTCTCTGCAGCCTCAACTTACTGGGTTCAGGTGATCCTCCCATGTCAGCCTCCTGAGTAGCTGGAAAGAGGTGTGTGCCATCACATCCGGCTAATTTTTGTGTTTTTTGTAGAGAAGGGGTTTTGCCATGCTGCCCAGGCTGGTCTCAAACTCCTGGGCTCAAGCAATCTGCCTGCCTCTGTCTCCCAAATTGTTGGGATCAAAGGGGTGAGCCATCATGCCTGGCCTTCCCCTACTCTTGTCATCTTACATAATCACAGTATAATTATCAAAACCAGGAAGTAAACAATGATACAATACTATTAATTAATCTATGGCTCTAATTCAAATTTTGTCAATTTTACCATTAATATTCTCATTTTGGTCCAGAATCCAATCCAGGATTGGCATTTTGTTTCCACATCTCCTGAGGCTCCTCTAGCAGCTTCTTGGTTGTCCTTTATCTTTCATAATGTTGACACTTTAGAAATGTCAGTTATTTTGTAGGATGTACCTCAATTTGGGTTGGTCTGATATTTCCTGATGAATAGACTGAGATTATGCATTTTTTGCAAGAGTAACTAGAAGTGATACTGTGCTCTTTTCTTATTTACTTATTTTTATAGAGATGGAGTTTTGCAATGTTGCCTAGACTAGTCTCAAACTCCTGGGCTCAAAGGACCCTCCTGACCCAGCCTCCCAAAGTGCTAGGATCACAAGCTTGAGCCACCATGCCCAGCCCATCATGCCGTTTTCAATGCATCAGGGACTACATGATGTTGATGTGTCTTATTACTGGTGAGGTTCACCTTAATCTTTTGGTTAACATAGAGTCAGCTGGGTTTTGCCACTGCAAAGTCACTTATTTTCTCCTTTACAATTAGTAAGTGTCTTGAGTGGAAACACATTGGAATGATGTAACTTTCCATTTTTCATCATGCTTCCATGCAATGATGGTTTTTGCCACCAACAATAACTGTTGTATTTGTCTATTTCTGCCATCCTATCTACACTTAGAATTAGAATTCTATTATAGGAAGAGTCTCTTCACTCCCATTTGTCTATTTATGTCAGCATGAACTCATGGGTATGTAGCAATGTTCCTTTCCATTTTTCTTTGGGGTTTCGGTTGTCTGTCCCTCAATTTTTAAGAATTCTTGGTTATTAGCTCTTTGTGGCATATGTTTTGTTCTAGTTTCTCAGTTGTCTTTTGACATTGGTTATCTACTTTTTGCCATATGAAGTGTTTTTTTAATTTTCATATAGTCTTATTAACTTTTGTTGCCCTTGGGTTGAACCATTACTAGAAGGTCTTTCCCATACTAAGGGTAAAAAACAATTTAACCATGTCTTCTTGTTTTGATTTATTTCAGTCTTACATTTAGATCTCTAATATATTTGGAGTGTATTCTTGTGTGTGGTATAAACTACAGATGTGATTTTATCTTTTGTAAATGGCTATCCAGTCGTCTCATCACTGTTTATTTAAAAAGTCCATCCTTGGCCTTTGTCATACGCTAAATTTCTGTATACACTTGGGGGTCTATATCTGGACTTTCTATTCTGTTCAACTCTTCATTTGTCTGTTGTGCACCGATATCACACTGTTTTAATTACAGAGGCTTTATAGTATGTTTTAATGTCTAACAGGGCAAGTCTTTCTTTTATGTTTTTCTGATTATTCTTGTATGTTTGTTTTCCATATAGTTTTGTATTAACTTGTCTTAACCTCATAAAAACAGCTTGCTGAAATGTTACTGGAATTGCGTTATATTTACAACTGACATCTTTGTAACACGTATGTTCCTACTTAAGGATGCCTTTCCATTTATTCAAATCTACTTTTGTAGAAGACAGCTTTTGTAAAAGGCCTAGGCAGATTTTTCTAGGCATATAATTATAGCACTTTGGCAAATCCCAGGCACAAATGTGCTCAATAAATTCTTTCCTAAATACTTACATTAAAGCTATTTCTGTAATAAAAAAATTCTTCAAGTTAACACAATCCACAAGTATTTGTTTTGTTCTTAGTGTAAGGTTAGCACAAGTATAGGAAAGGGTTTAGCACTGAAGTCTATTTAGGGAGACAAAGTTACAGGGAACATATTTAAATAATGTTACCAAACCCAATCCTATCTGCCAAAATGCTGGGAGGAGATGGTGAGTGCCACAAAGGTTCAGAAAGGAAACTAACTTCAGAAAGTGGTATGAGGTGTTACATTTTGCACAGAATAATAAAAATGAAGAAATGCTTATGAACTACACTGAAAAAAAGGTATAAAATTTAAATCAATGCAAAATAATGGTTGAAGACAGACATTTGATTGGTCTTTCTATTTACACTTTCCATCTAGTGGAGTGGCCTCTGATACTCTATTGCATTTTATTTCTTATTAATATCTTATCAAGTTCATAGATATACCAAGATAAAAATTATGAGGTTATTGTAAATCCAGAATATCATGTAGGTAACAAGAGGCCCCCATTACCTTCCATTCTGTTGAGGCTGGAGAATATCCAGCAGAAGCTGTTTAACTTCACTAGGTGATAGCTGATACAAATCCAAGGCTGGCTTGTCTCCGCCACGGATTTGAAGTTCATACTCCATGGCATGGATGATCCACCTGAAACAAAATAGGGAAAGCATGAATCAACAACTCTTAAAATAAGATCACCTTCTGCTTCTCTCAGTAATGCCCTTAACAGCACTGACCCATCCAAAGGAGAATGAAGAAGAGGCCATCTGAATTTCCTGAACTGTTGATACAATTACTTCCATCAAGATTATGTAACATGATCAGACTCCTAAAAAATGAAACCTGCTCTTGCACAGGTGGTGAGGTTGTACAACATTAAAATAGGTAAGCACTTAGGTTCTTACCAAGTGAGATTCTACCCATTCATTGTAGTATTATTCTGTATACAAACAGCTGTATTATTTTCTCAACACTAGATACATGCAAAAAAAAAAAAAAAAAAGGAAAAAGAAAGAGAAACAATGCATTTCAAGAAATGGACTGAGATATGCTATTATGTAAATGTTCCTTTCTCTGAAATCTCAAGCTTTTTTTTTTTAAACCAATTTCCTTTACTTTGTAGTCATTCCTTTAGGGTGAGAGGAGACAGACAAGTACCTGTCTTTGAAATATAAGGACAGAATTAGTTATAACTTAATTATAGTTGTACATTAAAGATGTACTTTAACCAGTAGGTTGCAGAAGACCCAACATATTTATTTTATGTGTAAATAATTTTTTGAGAAGGTTTTAAAAAGCATTTTTGTAGATTCATCTCGTTTCTTTCATTCACTGTATTCTGAGGACAGAACTCAGATAAACTAGTTATGAAAACGAAAGAAAATTCTGGAAATAATACTGTGCTTTAGGGAATGAGAAATTTACACACCATTAGGAAAAATCAGGGAATTAGTTTTACACAGCAGATTCCTATGCTTCAGTGAACACTGCATAACAGAGGCAGTACAACTGAGCATCTGGAAAGAATGCATCTTTATTCACCCATGCTGCCTTTCTCCCCCATGCCTTCTCTTTCTCTTGATACTCTTCCTTGAAAGGCAACCCGCAAGGCTATTGCAGGTACAGAGATGAAAATGTTAGGGTAGATGCACTGAAAAGATTAAAGTCCTTTCTGTCAATGCTGGTTTGCAAAACAACAGTGATGCATCTCATGGGATGACTAACATCTCTCAGTGTAGAGGACAGTAAAAAAAAAAAAGTGCTAAGCCTTCATGGCTGAGACAGAGAGGGTACCAACCAGGCCTGCTGGGCCAGGCCATAAGCCACAGGGTAACATGTATCAAGTTCTATGACGGTTCTAACCTCCACTGCCCTGAGCTAAGACAACTCTCAGCACTTCCTACCTTCTCTCCTACTGTCTGTTGTTGCCATTTCCAGAAGATGGGAGTTTAGTCCAGGGTAATACTGAGATGGATTATAAAGGCATGAGAGATACACAAGGATGAAACATACTAATATTTTAGAAATACTATGTAATGAATATTTAATAGCTGTTCATTGGTAAGAGCAATAAAGATGAAGTATTTACAAACAACAAATACCTGAAAGCTTCCTGTTATATGCAACAACAGAACAAGTAACAGAGTTAAGATTTATCACTTCTATTTCTCTGGTAAGTGGAAAAGAAAAACTGTACTACATATGTTATTGGCAAAGACTAGTCTTTCTTAACTTGATCATCCTCATTATTGTTGACTGTATTTAGCCAAAATGTTACACAAGCATAAAAGTAACAAGAATATAGTTCTTTTATATGCTTTGATGCTAAAGCTGCTTATGAAATTAGCTGTTACAGCAACATTTTAGTTACAATAAACTACCCAGTAGGCCTCTTCTTTAAATTAAAAAGTTATATTGTTATTTTATAGACTAGGCATAGAATTGTCTTCTATTTATTTTATTTATGCATTTTATTCATTTCTTTACTTAGATTTAAAACTTATATTTGAGGCAGCGTAGAATAACAGAAGGAATACTGAATTTAAAATCTAAAGACCTGCCTGTTGGTCTCCTCAATAAGTCAATGGAATGAAAACGGAAGTGGGAATCGTTGTAGATGAAGTGATTTAAGAGACATAACCACTAATACCATGAGCCTTGTTTAATATCATGATTCAAAAACAGACCAACTGTAAAAAGTCATTTCAGGGCTAACCCAGAGAAATTTCAATAAGAATTGAGTATCTAGTGATATTAATGAATTACTGCTAATTTTGGTGGAGATGATAATGGTTTTGGGATTATTAAGATAATAACCTTTTTTAGAGATATGTACTCACTAAAATATTTACAGGTAATGTTAAGTGCCTGGGATTCGCTTTATAATATACCATAGCAAAATAAAAGATAAAGCAAATATAGCAAATACAAATAGCTAAGCATTGCTTATACCCACTAAATAATGGGTATATGCAAATTTACTAAATAATTCCATTATTGTACACTTAAAATTCTTAATAATGAAAGACAGACTTAAATACTAATTCTGTCACTTACCAACTGTGCCCCACTGGCAAGTTATTTTTCAAACGGGAATACTATTACTCATTGAATTTACTTATGAAATTATTTTGAGAAACAAATAATGTCTATAAAAAGGCTTTGAAATGTTAAAGAGTCATAAAATGCTAGTAAACTCTTGTTATGTGACTTCTTAAACTCAGTTTAGAGGAAGGTAACATAACTTTTTAATTCAAGTCTTAGAGTTAAACTTAAGCAAGTGCCACAGTCAATTAAATTCAGGAGGTATCTTCTAAAATAAATAATATTTTTATTTTTAAAAGGCTTACTTTTTAAAGTCTGCCACTAACTTGAGTTATTACAACTAGACATCATTTATCACATTTATCTTTTAAAATCCTTAGTATCACACACAAAGGTAGCTGGAGACCTTAATGTTTTCCCTTAGACTTCCTTCTATTTACAAAATCTCAGCAGTTTTGTGGGCAAATTATTGAAAACATTGTTCTCAAAAATCACCAAAGAAAAAAGCCTTTTTTACTTGTTCAAGCACAAATGAATACAATCTATCATATTATTAAAATACATTTAGTCATTAAAAATGTTGGTCAAACTAATCTTTTTATACCTTGGAATTCTTCAAATAAAAACAGCAAGACAGGCTTAGACATAAACTACAAAACTATTAACAGCTGCCAGAAATCTACAGAAAGTAAATTACCAAGGAGCAACAGAGTTAAGAATATCAAAGACATTTTATCCATTTGTAGGACTACTAACAAAGGAGCACAATTCCCAGTGACAAGGCCATAAAATCTGATTTGATCATTTTAGTACAAAAGTATTTTTTTTTTTTGAGACAGAGCCTCACTCTGTCACCCAGGTTGGAGGGCAAGGGCGGGATCTTGGCTCACAGTAACCTCCACCTCCCAGGTTAAAGCAATTCTCTTGCCTCAGTCTCCTGAGTAGCTGGGATTACAGGTGTGTGCCACCACGCCTGGCTAATTTTTGTGTTTTTAGTAGAGACAGGGTTCCACCATATTGGCCAGGCTAGTCTCGAACTTCTGACCTCGTGATCCACCCATCTTGGCCTCCCAAAGTGCTGGGATTACAGGTGTGAGCCACTGCACTGGGCCAGTACAAAAAGCATTTAAATGCAAAATGGGGAAAGAAAGAGATGGAAGGAAGGAAGGGAGGGGGGAGGAAAAAAAGAAAGGAAATGTGAAGGTCAAAATAATGAAGGTTATGGATGGGCCAGAGTCTTATGCACTCAGTATGTCTAAAGAGCCAGAGATGCTCTACTTGCCAGTAAGCAAGTGAGGAAGTGGCAGATACACACAGCTGACCAAAGCAACCTTCATATGCATCCAGGTTTGACTTGAGGACAATGGAAAAGCGCAAAAAGGGATATTAGTATTCCTCAGGTAGTTCTGGGAATAAGCTTATCCTTTTAAGAACGCTCTTGTTTGGAGGTTAGTAAGGATGCAGTGTTTGTACTGGCATGCTTCTTTCCGATATGCCCCAGTGAAGGAGTACAACATGAAATAACGTACATGGAAATCTGACATCAGCGGTAAATCAGAATACCTGAAATTTTCTTTCTTTTCTTTTTTGAGACATGGTCTTATTTGTCACCTATGGTGGAGTGCAGCTGTGTGATCTTGGCTCACTGTAATATCTGCCTCCTAGGCTCAAGTGATCCTCCCATCTCAGCCTCCCAAGTAGCTGGGACTACAGGCATGCACCACCACACCTAGCTAATTTTTAATTTTTTGTAGAGAAGGGGTTTTGCCATGTTACCCAGGCTGGTCTCAAACTCCTGGGATCAAGTGATTCACCTGCCCTGCCCCCACAAAGTCCTGGGATTACAGGTATGAGCCACTGCACCTGACCAGCTGACATTTTCTGGAAAAAAAAAATACCATACAAAATAGAACTGATCCTTGGCAAAAAATAATTTTTTTCAATAATCATTTTAAGATTATTTCAAGATAACAGAAGGATGTGCTAAGTTTGCTGTTAAACAAATGATTAAATGATTTTGTGCAAACATTTAACTAAGCCATGTGTTATGGACTGATTTCTTTCTCTCCCACCAAATTCATATGTTGGAGCCCTAATGACACTGTGATGGTATCTGGAAATGGGGCCTTTGGGAGGTAATTAGGTTTAGATGAGGTCATGGGGCTCTTATGCTGGGATTAGTACTCTTATGAGGAGATACACCGGAGAGCTCTCTCTCTCTCTCCATCAGAGGACACAGAGGACACAGAAGGCAGCCATCTGCAAGCCAGGAGGAGAGCCCTCACCAGAAACCAAATCAGCAGGCGCCCAGACCTTGGCCTTTCCAGCCCGCTGACTGTGAGAAATTTCTGTGTTTAAGCCATCCCATCTATGGCATTTTGTTATGGAAGCCAGGGCTGATACACCAAATGACAGAAGACGGGAACATTGCAAGAAGGGACCTTTTCGCTTGATTCTTATTAATATATGGAGAGGGTAACAGTTTGATGAGACAAACTGAGCTTTCTGTTTGGTGACTGAAGGATGTGGACTCACTCTATCACTGATTCAATCACAATAGAATAGAGGTAGGAGAGCTTCATCATCTCACCTCCTTACCTCACATCAAATACCAAAAGAAAAGACCTGGAATGAGTATCAAAACCGTGCTAATGAACTTGGTGCTGTAATTATTTTCTCTTTCCTTTAGTGCATAAGCAATGTTATCGTCTGCTATCTATGACAACAATGGCTCTCTCTAAGCTTCAAATGTGTGATTCACAGACACAGTTTCAGGCATCAGAGGACAAGGTACGTCGGGATCATAATTGCTTACAGAGGATGTCCTGGCAGTATGAAAAGCAGAGATGAAAAAGGCTTGATAACATATATCCTCTGGGGTTATCTCTAAGTAAAGCTTGACTGACAGACCTGCAGCAGAAAGCAGTTGATTGGAGGTCTTTACAGTAATGGGCCTGTCAGGAACTTGATCTATTTCAACAGGAAAGCCGGAGCACAAATCAATAATGAGACAGCAAATCAAATCATTATCAGACCAGAATACCATTCCTGTGAGCAGGTTAATTTTGTTCACCGGAGTGCCTGATAGCAGTAAAGTTGAAGAAATTGCACTGGCAAGATTCACCTTGGAAAAAAGAGAACAGATACATGGTGCTACTGGTTTAAAAGCAATTGAGGTAGTGGGTAATGTAAATGCATAAAATGAAGGGATCCAAGATGGCTGAGTAGGAGGAGCTCTGGATTGCAGCTCTCAGAGAGAGTGCAGAGAGTGAGTGGTCGCTGCATTTCCAGATGGATTTTTATTGCCCACAGACCAGGAGATCCCCTGGTGGAAGAGTGCCAAGGGTCTCTGCAGTCCTGTTTTGACCACCGCAGCTGTTTTGGCTGGCGCAACGGATCTCCGCACAAAAAACTCACACAGGTCCAGGCTGTTTCAGCTGGTGACTGGAGCACCTGGGAGACAGAGTTGCCCGTTCAACTGATAAAAAGGGGACTGAAATAGGGAGCCAGGCCAGGAGATTCCCGGGTGAAAAAGTACCACGAGTCTCCAGCGTGCAGAGGGTCTCCACACAAAAACTCAAACAAATCTGGGCACCTTTTCAACAGGTGACTGGAACACCTGGGAGACAGAGTCACCCATTCAACTGATAAAAAGGGGACTGAAACAGGGAGCCAGGCCAGGAGATTCCCAGGTGAAAAAGTGCCACGAGCTCCCAGAGCAGCTACTTCAGCCAGCGCAGCAGGTCTCCGCACAAAATCTCACACAAATCTGGGTGCCTTTTCAACTGGTGAGTGGAATGTCTGGGAGACAGAGTCGACTGTTCAACTGAAAAATAGGGGACTGAAACAGGGAGCCAGGCCAGGAGATTCCAGGTGGAAAAGCACCACGAGCCCCCAGCGTGGCTGTTTCAGCCGCCCAGTGGGTCTCTGCACAAAATCTCACACAAATCCGGGCACCATTTTAACTAGTGACTGGAATGCCTGGGAGACAGAGTTGCCCATTCAACTGAAAAAGAAAGGGGTCTGAGGCAGGGAGCCAGGTGATCAGGCACGGCCGGTCCCATCCCACAAAGACCAGCAATCTGAAATGCTCTGGATAGAGTTTCACAGCAAGCACAGCTGAAACCGGGATGGTCCATCTCTATTGGGGAGTGGTGTCCGCCATCACTGAGACAGTCTGCCACTACAAAGATAGTCCGCCATTGCCGAGGTGGTCCGTCATTGTGAAGGCAGTCCGCCATTACCGAGGCAGCCCACCATTGCTGAGGCAGTCAGCAATTAGAGAGAGAGTCTGCCAATACAGAGGCAGGCCACCATTGCCAAGGCAGTTCTAACTATACTCCTATAAACAAGACTGCAGAGAAGTTCACACAGTAGCTGGGTGGAGCCCACAGCAGCTCAGCAATGCCTCTGCTGGCAGACTGTGACTAGGCTGCCTCCTCGCTGGGCAGGGCATCCCTGAAAAATGGCAGCAGCATGAGAGAAACTTATAAAGTCCTACCCTCCCAGAACAGAACAACTGGGGGGAAAAAAGGCTGTTTATGAGTTCTGCTGCAGCAGACTTAAAGGTACCTGCCCAGCAGCTCTGAATAGCTCAACAGAGCTCACAGCTCAGCACTTAAGCTCCTATAAAGGACAGACTGTCTCCTCAAGCAGCTCCCCGACCCCTGTATATTTAAAGAGACACCTCATAAAGGAGAGCTCAGACTGACATCTGGCAGGTCTCCTTCTGGGTCAAAGATAGCAGAAGAAACTGGCAGTAACCCTTACTGTTTGGCAGTTGCCGCAGGTGAGCCCCAGGCAAGCAGGGTCTGGAGTGGACCTCCAGCAGTCCTACAGCAGAGGGGCCTGACTGTTAGAAGGAAAACTAAGAAACAGAAAGGAATAACTTCATCATCAACAAACTGGACATCCACTCAGACACCCCATCTGAAAGTCACCAACTACAAAGACCACAGGTAAATAAATCCACAAAGATGGGAAGAAACCAGCTTAAAAAGGATGAAAACACCCAATACCAGAACGTCTCTCCTCCTATAAGGGATCACAACTCCTCACCAGCATGGGAACAAGGCAGGATGGAGAATGAGTCTGATGAATTGACAGAAACAGGCTTCAGAAGGTGGGTAATAAGAAACTTCTCTGAGCTGAAAGAACATGTTCTAACCCAATGCAAAGAAACTAAGAACCTTAAAAACAGGTTTGACAAAATGCTAACGAGAATAAACAGCTTAGAGAGGAACATAAATGAATTGACGGAGCTGAAAAACACAACATGAGAACTTCACAAGCATACACAAGTTTCAACAGTCGAATTGAACAAGCAGAAGAAAGGATATCAGAGGTCAATGAAATAAAATAAGAAGGCAAGATTAGAGAAAAAAGAGCAAAAAGAAATGAACAAAGTCTCCAAGAAATATGGGATTATGTGAAAAGACCTAATCTACGTTTGATAGGTGTACCTGAATGTGACAGAGAGAATGAATCCAAGCTGGAAAACACTTTTCAGGATATTATCCAGGAACACTTCCCCAACCTAGCATGGCAGGTAAACATTCAACTCCAGGAAATACAGAGAACACCACAAAGATATTCCTCAAGAAGAGCAACCCCAAGGCACATAATCATCAGACTCACTAGGGTTGAAATGAAAGAGAAAATGCTGAGGGCAACCAGAGAGAAAGGTCGGGTCACCACAATGGAAGCCCATAAGACTCAGCAGATTTCTCAGCAAAAAACCCTACAAGCCAGAAGAGAGTGGGGGCCAATATTCAACATCCTTGAAGAAAAGAACTTTCAACCTTGGATTTCATATCCAGCCAAACTAAGTTTCATAAGTGAAGGAGAAATAAAATCCTTTACGAATAAGCAATTACTCAGAGATTTCATCACCACCAGGCCACTTTACAAGAGCTCCTGAAAGAAGCACTAAACATAGAAAGGAACAAACAGTACCAGCCACTCCAAAAATGTATCAAATGGTAAAGAGCATTGACACAATGAAGAAACTGCATCAACTAACAGGCAAAACAACCAGCTAGCATCAAAATGGCAGGATCAAATTCACACATAACAATATTAACCCTAAATGTAAATGGACTGAATGCCCCAATCAAAAGACACAGACTGGTAAATTGGATAAAAAGCCAAAACCCATCAGTGTGCTGTATCCAGGAAACCCATCTCACATGCAAAGATACACATAGGCTCAAAATAAAGGGATGGAGGAAGATTTATCAAGCACATGGAGAGCAAAAAAAAGCAGGAGTTCCAATCCTAGACTCCGATAAAATAGACTTTAAACCAACAAAGATCAAAAGAGACAAAGAAGGGCATTACATAATGGTAAAAGGATCAATGGAATAGAAGAGCTAATGATCATAAATATATATGCACCCAATACAGGAGCACCCAGATACATAAAGCAAGTTCTTAATGACTTACAAAGAGACTCAGACTCCCATACAATAATAGTGGGAGACTTTAACACTCCACTGTCAATATTAGACAGATCAACGAGACAGAAAATTAACAAGGATATCCAGAACTTGAACTCAGACCTGAACAAAGCAAACTTAATATATATTTACAGAACTCTCCACCCCAAATCCATAGAATATACTTTCTTCTCAGCACCACATCACACCTACTCTAAAATTGACCACATAATTGCAAGTAAATCACTCCTCAGCAAATGCAAATGAATGGAAATCATAGCAGTCTCTCAGACCACAATGCAATCAAGTTAGAACTCAGAATACAGAAACTAACTCAGAACCGCACAGCTTCATGGAAACTGAACAACTGGCTCTTGAATGTTGACTGGATAAACAATGAAATGAAGGCAGAAATAAAGATGTTCTTCGAAACCAACGAGATTTGTTGTGTCTTTGTGACACAACATACCAGAATCTCTGGGACACATTTAAAGCAGTGTCTAGAGGAAAATATATAGCAACAAATGCCCACATGAGAAGCAAGGAAAGATCTAAAATCAACACCCTATCATCAAAATTGAGAGAGCTAGAGGAGCAAGATCAAAAAAACTCAAAACCTAGCAGAAGACAAGAAATAACTAAGATCAGAGCAGAATTGAAGGAGATGGAGACACAAAAAAACCCTTCAAAAAATTAATAAATCCAGGAGCTGGTTTTTCAAAAAGATCAACAAAATAGACCACTAACCAGATTAATAAAAAAGAAAAGAGAATAATCAAACAGATGCAATAAAAAACGATAAAAGGGATATGGCCACAGATTCCACAGAAATACAAACCACCATCAGGGATTACTACAAACAACTCTATGCACATAAACCAGTAAACCTGGAAGAAATGGATAAATTCCTGGACACCTGCATCCTCCCAAGCCTAAACCAGGAAGAAGTCAAAACCCTGAATACACCAATAGCAAGGGATTAGGTTGAGGCAGCAATTAATAGCCTACCAACGAAAAAAAGCCCTGGTCCAGATGGGTTCACAGCTGAATTCTACCAGACATACAAAGAGGAGCTGGTACCACTCCTTTGGGAACTATTCCAAACAATCCAAAAAGAAGGAATCCTTCCCACATCATTTTATGAGACCAACATCATCATGATACCAAAACCTGGCTGAGACTTAAAAAGAAAAGAAAACTTCAGGCCAATATCCATAATGAACATAGATGCAAAAATCTTCAATAAAATACTGGCAAAGCAATTGCAACAGCACATCCAAAAGCTTATCCATAACTGTCAAGTAGGCTTCATCCCGGAGATGAAACGCTGCTTCAACATATGCAAGTCTATAAACGTAATTCACCACATAAACAGAACCAAAGACAAAACCCACATGATTATCTCAATAGATTCAGAGAAGGCCTTTGACAAAATTCAACAGCCTTTAATGCTAAAAACTCTCAATAAGCTAGGTATTGACAGAACGCATCTCAAAATAACAAAACCTATTTACAACAAACCAACAGCCAATATCATATTGAATAGGCAAAAACTGGAAGCATTCCCTTTGAAATCTGGCACTAGACAAGGATGCCCTCTCTCACCACTCCTATTCAATACAGTATTGGAAGTTCTAGCCATAACAATCAGGCAAGAAAAAGAAATAAAGGGTATTTAATTAGGAAAGGAGGAAATCAAATTGTCTCTATTTGCAGACAACATGATTGTATATCTAGAAGACCCCATTGTCTCAGCCCAAAATCTCTGGAAACTG
The DNA here is from genome assembly GCA_004027715.1 of Plecturocebus donacophilus. Lineage (NCBI taxonomy): Eukaryota > Metazoa > Chordata > Mammalia > Primates > Pitheciidae > Plecturocebus > Plecturocebus donacophilus. The sequence goes on along the minus strand of PVKP010006797.1, from coordinate 7,501 downwards.
ATAAGAAACTTCAGCAAAGTCTCAGAGTAGAAAATCAATGCGCAAAAATCACAAGCATTCCTATACACCAATAACAGACTTAAAGAGAGCCAAATCAAGAATGAAATGCCATTCACAATTGCTACAAAGAGAATAAAATACCTAGGAACACAACTAACAAAGAACGTAAAGGACTTCTTCAAGGAGAACTACAAAGCACTGTTCAACGAAATAAGAGAGGACACAAATAGATAGAGAAACACTTCATGCTCATGGTTAGGAAGAATCAGTATCATGAAAATGGCCATACTGCCCAAAGTAATTTACAGATTCAATACTATCCCCATCAAGCTACCAATGACCTTCTTCACAGAACTGGAAAAACCACCTTAAACTTCATATGGAACCAAAAGAGAGCCTGCATAGCCAAGTCAATTCTAAGCAAAAAGAACAAAGCAGGAGGCATCACACTACCCGACTTCAAACTATACTACAAGGCTACAATAATCAAAACAGCATGGTACTGGTACCAAAACAGAGACATAGACCAGTGGAACAGAACAGAGGCCTTGGAGGCAATGCCACACATCTACAACCATCTGATCTTTGACAAACCTGACAAAAACAAGCAATGGGGAAAGGAGTCCCTGTTTAATAAATGGTGTTGGGAAAACTGGCAAGCCATGTGCAGAAAACAGAAACTGGACCCCTTCCTGACACCTTACACTAAAATTAACTCCAGATGGATTAAAGACTTAAACATAAGACCTAACACCATAAAAACCCTAGAACAAAACCTAAATAAAACCATTCAGGACATAGGCATAGGCAAGGACTTCATGACCAAAACACCAAAAGCATTGGCAACAAAAGCCAAAATAGACAAATGGGACCTAATTAAACTCCAGAGCTTCTGCACATCAAAAGAAACAATCATTAGAGTGAACTGGCAATCAACAGAATGGGAAAAAATTTTTGCAATCTACCCATCTGACAAAGGGCTAATATCCAGAATCTACAAAGAACTAACACAGATTTACAAGAAAAAAACAAACAAGCCCATTCAAAAGTGGGCGAAGGATATGAACAGACACTTTACAAAAGAAGACATATATTTGTGGCCAACAAACATATGAAAAAATACTCATCATCACTGGTCATTAGAGAAATGCAAATCAAAACCACATTGAGATACCATCTCATGTCAGTTAGAATGGTGATCATTAAAAAATCTGGAGACAACAGATGCTGGAGAGGATTGGAGAAATAGGAACACTTTTACACTGTTGGTGGGAGTGTAAACTAGTTCAGCCGTTGTGGAAGACAGTGTGGTGATTCCTCAAGGACCTAGAAACAGAAATTCCATTTGACCCAGGAATCCCATTATTGGGTATATATCCAAAGGATTATAAATAGTTCTATTATAAGGATACATGAATACGAATGTTCACTGTAGCACTGTTTACAATAGCAAAGACTTGGAACCAACCCAAATGCTCATCGATGATAGACTGGACAGGGAAAATGTGGTACATATACACCATGGAATACTATGCAGCCATCAAAAACGATGAGTTCATGTCCTTTGTAGGGACATGGATGAACCTGGAAACTATCATTCTCAGCAAACTGACACAAGAACAGAAAATCAAACACCACATGTCCTCACTCACAGGCGGGTGTTGAACAATGAGAACACATGGACACAGGGAGGGGAGCATCACACACTGAGGTCTGTGAGGGGGGTCTAAGGGAAGGACAGCAGGGGGAGGGGATTTGGGGAGGGATAACATGGGGAGAAATGTCAGATATAGGTGATGGGGAGGAAGGCAGCAAACCACATTGCCATTTATGTACCTATGCAACAATCTTGCATGTTCTTCACATGTACTCCAAAATCTAAAATCAATAAAATATATCTTTAAAAAATAATAAAATAAATAAATAAATAAAATTAAAAAAACACTAAGAGAGAGTAGTTAAGAGATAAAAGCATACACAGTGCAAGGGAATTCTGGGTAAGATATATCATGATTAAGGCAAATGTTCTTATTTCTTATGTCCTTTCAGCCTAGTGAATGCTGGCATTCCAATAAGACTATGGCATCAAAATGTGACCAATCAATCAATCTCTTTAATCATAATAAACTTTTAAAAGAGAGAAACAATAGCCAAAAGCCAAGTAAGAATGAGTCTGATATGCTTATTGTACTATAAGATAGTAAAAAAAGAACACATTCTATAAATCTCCTTCCTATCTTTCTTTTAAAATTGTGCTACAACCACTACAATACACAAAGAACTAACTCAGAAGCAGTTACATGTTCAACAATTTATAGGAAACTTGACATTCAAAGACTCTATAAATGAATAATGTGCTCACCAATTTTAAGCAAACTAAAAATGTTCCAGGGACTAATTCAAAGTAAAATTTGTAAGGAAACATACTGAGTATGTATTTGTTGCTGAAAATAAACAAATACGCAAGAGGCCCATTCACTGAAAGGGGCTGAGGCCTTAGTATAATTTATTGAGGATGAATTCTAATAAAAACATACAGAAAGACACAAAAGTATCTTTTTACTCTTCAGAGGGGCACTATCACAAGTCCCACAGACAGGATGACAGTTCTCTGATGTTGTCTGATATCCCTAGAGGAGAAATAGCATTCCCAAACCTTTGTTACTGTGGTGGAAGAGTGCTGTAGGCATAGGTCTAGGGGGTCTGCCATGGGTGTCATGAGTGTCTACCAGTGATGGAGAGGTGACACCATGCTAGATGGCAAGAGATAATCTCAAAGGGATTCTGAGATGGAGTTTCCATATGAGATGCTTTGGGATCATTCCACTGGGCCTACAGGGCATTCAGCCACGGCTGAAAGGGTCCTCTTCACGGTGAACTTCTGTGGGAGTACATGGCCTTTGTAAAACTCACTCTTTGCAAGAGTGAGAGTGTATGTGTGCGTACACGTGTGTGTGTGTGTTGGGAGAGGATGGAGGTTGTGTATGTGTGCATGCACGTGTGTGTGTGTGTGTTGGGAGAGGGCGCAGGTTCCTCCTATGGAACCTTGAGACTTGTTGTGGAGTGTAAAAAGCACTCCCTAGAGGGAGCTCTTCTCCAAATGTCATGAGAGAGGACCTCAAATTATCAAATGCCACAGTGATAATATTGAAGCTTTGCCATTAAAAAACATCTTCACATATTTTAGCCAGAATCACCACATCCAATGAGGATACCAAAGCAGGGAGCTGTTACCAACCAGGGAGCTGGAAAAGGGGTGGGGGAGCATAAACTCTGCATCACTCACACTAGTTCCAAATCCTAGTTCTTGGCCTGTGACCCTGGGAAAGTTTTCTAATTTTTCAGAATTTCAAGCAGCTTGTGTATAAACTGTTACAGAGTTTCTGTGAGGATTATATGAGATAACCCAAGGGGCAAGTGCCCAGAAAATGGGCCCATGGCAAACATTAGATCACTTCCTCTGAACATAAGAGGGGAGAACTTGCTTAAACCCAGGAGGTGGAGGTTGCCGTGAGCTGAGATGGTGCCACTGCACTACAGCCTGGCAACAGAGCAAGACTACGTCTCAAAAAAAAAAAAAAAAAAGGAGAACTCATTTGCTTGATATAGTCACTTAAGTTACTGGCAGAAATGGGAATAAAATTCAGGGATTTCTACTTGTAACACTCAAATTGGTGGTATCCAGAGAGCTGAAATCAGTGGCCAGGTGGTTTTGCCTTAGGGGAGGTAGAAGATTTTCCATAAAGGAGTTACGCAGCAACGGTCTACTGTTTGTCCTTATCCCAATGTCTTTACCTTTGCTGGTTCCAGTAAACAGCACCATGGGCTAAGTGCATGTTCACTGGCTCACATATTTTAGAATGGCTGTTAACTTGGAAGAGAGACATCCAACCTGGACCTACAAAGAAGGGTTAGTCTTCAGGAAAATATTACTTCCTCTGCAAATACTGACCTTGAAAGTATGACAAAATGTAATTTTGAACTATTCTTATGCTTTGCCTCCTAAGCCAATTTTGATGCAGCAACAGGCAGGCAGGTTTATATTTTAGAAAGTTTTTTTTGTGTGGTTAACATAATGAGACTCTGTATTTGCCAGAGGTATCCTATAATATTATAAGGAAGTGAGAAGTCTGCTCTAGATTTCTCTGAACTTTTCATAGCATCTTAGTATTAGGTTGGTGCAAAAGCAATTGTGGTTTTGGCCACTACTTTCAATGGCAAAAACCATGATTACTTTTGCACTGACACAATATAGCTACTGTAGTACACAAGTGGCCAACTTAGAATCATCCCATTTTCTCGGTATTGTAATAAATAAAGGTGCAAAATCTCATTTATTCGGTCTGTTAACTTGTACATATTCTAGTTTCTTACACTGTAAAATGCTAAATGGTACTGATCCTACATTGGAGGGCTGGCAGAAAAAGGGCCAAAAAAAAAAAAAAAACCTGGAGTCTGGCACATCATAGTTACTATATGAACTTGAATACAATGTGGATCTGAAATTGAAATCATGTACAAGAGATATTAAGGGCCATAAAGTTTTAGAAATAAACACAAAAGCCTGTTTCTGTGAGATAATGGCAATGGTACACAGAAGCAAAAACATGCAGAAAGTACTTAAGACTGAAGAATACTTAAGTACTTAACACTGGAGTTGGGCAGACCTGGGTGTAAATCCCAGTTCTTCCATTTACTGGTAAAACAGCCCATGTACACTCTCAAATCTCAGTTTCTTTGATGTAAAATAGTGGTTTTAGTGCCTACTTCAAAGTTGTTATAGGGATTAAATCAGATAATATATGTGAAGAATTTTTAACACATTGCTTAGCATATAACAGATAGTCAATAAACAGTATTTGTGGTCAGATTGATGGAGCAAGAGGAGGAGGTTGGTTTACTAGAGTGATCTTTTGAGTGCAATGATCACATGTTATTTACACTTGTCTCCTCTTAGACTATTACTGGAAACACTGCTAAGAGATGTACAATTGTAAGGCAACCTGTCATATACTCTGATATGATTAACTATACCTTTCCATTTATAACTCCTTGGAGAAAAGTGCTACAACTTGATATCTTCAGTATATATGACTGGACTTTCACAAAACAAGGCCCTGTTTAACTTGGTCATTTCCTGAGGGACATGACTTAAATCTTCTTTTATACTTAATTCCAATATCATATGGCATAAACCAAGTATGTATCAAAATTAAGAGTCATTTACTTCTCAAAGAGTATAGACACACTTTCTTTTTGTTTTCCTAAATTCCACATCACTAGCTCAAAGCAAACCACCTGACTCTGCTTATATACCATATGTTAAACAATCCAATATTTATTGAGCATCTTTGATGAACAAGACTGTAAGACAGATGGGAAGTAATACAAGATCTAGTTCCTATCCTTAGCAGAAGGAAATTCCTTAAATAAATCACTCCTTAATAATAATAATAATAATAAATATCAGATTGCTTCCCAACTGAAATTGTCCCAGTGATTAGAACTGATCTTGTGAGACCCACATAAGAGTGAAATGTACATTATAAGTCAGGCAGGGACACTATTAATACTCACAATGAGAATATAATGCCACAATTCCAGAATGAGTTTCAGGATGGTGAACAATTAATGTTTCATAACAAATTTCTTCATGTGTAAATACTAAATCACATGCTGCCCCCTGACATTTTTACTTTGAGTGACACAGTGTAAGGAAAAATGGTATGTTATTTCTCATGGAAGACACTGAACATACGGAGTAGCAGATATAAAAACAGAAAACGCTATTTCTAGAATAAACTAAATACCCATTCTCATGAATAGAAGCGTCAGGCTAGAGTTGAATTCAAGAAAGGGAATTATATGAGACTTGTAGAGGACCTAAATTAGCTTAAAATGCTGAATAAGCAGTAAAGAAAAAGCTACTATAGACTGAAAAACACAGCAGTGTAAAATCTTGAGAAACTGTTTACCTTCACTCCAAGGCGTTGTTTAAATCTCTGCAAGGATGGCTATCACTTGAAAAGGCTCCCCCAACTAGAACACTTATTATAAAGAATGTGCTTTGAAAGACTTACAACCTATACTTCTCAGTCTGTCTCAGATCAGTGCCTGAGTCTGTAACAATAGAGTACTTTTATACCATGTACAGAGATGGAGAATCACATTTCTTTTCACTTAGAGTTAACTCACATGAAAGAATCATTTCTATACCCTCATACGGAGTCAAGAGGTTGGAGTTGAAAATATCAGGGCAAACAGACTGAACAGGATATAACTCAAAGTTCTTATAACTGATTCAGAATAGCTCCAAATCTTCGAAAGAAACTATTTTAAGGGAGGAGAGTGAAGGTCAGATTCTAAGCAAGTAATTCACTTTCAATCAAAAGAAAGAAGAGACAAAGATAGGGAAACTTGACTAAAATATACTGTAGTTGAAATCTGGCAAATCACTTAAAAATAATAAGCTAAAGTAAATTTTAAAAATAATACTGAAAAAATGTAACTAAGAAAGTAGAAATCTAGAGAAAGTAACTGACACCAATTTGATATTTATTTTAAAGACACTTTTGCACACATATATTACATAGATACGTGTAGGGTATTGTTCTTTTATAAAAAGTGGAACAATACTCTGCAACTTTTTTTTGCATTTAATTTTCTGAGACATTCATAAATGTCAGTATATAGAACTTTATCTTGTTCACTGTAATGGTAGCACAGCATTTTGTTATATGGCTAAAAACCAATTTATTCAAACTATCTCCTACTAATGAACATCTAGGTTGTTCCTAATGTTTCACTATTTCAAATAATGCTGAAATGACGACTGCTGCAAAATATATCTTTATGTACTTGTGTGAGTACTGTAAACTCCTTGAATGAGAACTGATGAATTACTATGTATGCATATATTGCCAAACAGGCAATGAATTTTTTACATGGAATTTTGAAGGAAAAACGGGTAATCATATTTTTAAAAAGTACTTCACATTTACATGTAAAACTAGTAAAACAAAAATGACCTCAACCCGACAAGAAACATAAAAGGAAAAAAGTAATAAGAAAGCATGATAAATATAAAGTATAAAATGTAGAAATAGGTCAAAATGTAAAAGTAAGGGAAAAAATATGAAATATATATTCTATTAAAAGATAACATTGAGAGAGAGATCCAAGATGGCTGATTAGCAACAGCTCAGGAATGTAGCTCCCAGTGAAAGCGCAGAGAACGAGTGGACGTCGCACTTTCCGACGAATTTTTGTTGCCCACAGACCGGGAGAGTCCCGGCAGAGAAGCCACACGGGTCGCCAGCGCGACTCTTTTGGCCGGTGCGGCTCTTTTGCCGGCGCCCGGCGCGGCACTTCCCAGTGCGGAGTATACAGGACGGACGGGCTCGGCTGGTCCCATCCCCACAAGGAAAACAGCAATTGGAAGCGCTGAGGACTGAGAGTTTCACAGCAAGCACAGTGAACCCGGGAAGGTCTGGCTCTGAGG